>CAXIVR010000001.1:172940937-172964937 GCA_964035755.1 Teleogryllus oceanicus | reverse complement strand
TATCAATATTTATATCGCAGTTGAGAATCTAGACTAACATGTACACAAAGATAAATTTATTCTTCTGATTTTTGTTTAACTATTTTATCTATTCTGCAATGAATATCATTCCTTTTGAATACATAATTTGAAATTGAGTTAATTAAATGAGGGAAAAGAGGTTAATAAATCAAAGATAGTGTAACCGCCATGGACCCCATCTACATTAGTTTATGGATAGTATACAGGCAGCATTGTACATGTGGAATTTTTCTTTCAGCAGTGTTTGTGATGGATTGTTTATTCTTGTGAATCATATAAAAGCCACACACAAACTGTAGATGATATTTAACATTGTTACTTGTAAATAGAAAGTATATCTGCAGTTAATTAATATTTAAATATTGTTTCATACAGTGTTACTTAATTATGTACAGATTAGTGTGAGATTGTACTATAGAATTTGATAGAATATATCAAAATGTTCTAAAGTTGTGCTAATCTGCCTAATGACACATATTAAAATGATAAAGACGACCACCTGTAGTGACTTCCTAAATTTGATACACATTAAGTTATTGAGTGACCTTGCCCATTTTTTAATTCCATAGTAGAGAGCGGTCACACATCTGTATAGATCCTTGAAGAAATGGAAAGGTTATAAATGTATGGTCTGACGTTTTTAAGCTCTGCATCACTAGGGGTCTCTGACTCATGAAGCATAGAGTTATGGGAATGTCGTGATAGATCTCTTTAATGACAGCCTGGGTCGAGCAATGTTTTTCTGGGAATATGTTTGGCCACGTTCTTTGGGAGCTGAGCCTGTCATTAGGGGTCTGGATCGATATGACACAGGTTAGTATGTCTTTCTGAGAATAGTCTTCATATCGACCCAGGTGACAAATGCATATGTCTGGGAGTGCAGTCTCACTACTCAGGTCTGGGTCAATATGGGGAGCCCATCCGTCGTTAGGGGTCTGTCGATAGCAGAGAGCAGTGGCTCATTGAGCTAGAGGGTTGGCATGAGTCCTGGGCGACAATGCGCCAGAGTGTGTCCAGTTGTACTGGATGTTTATTTTAAGTGCCTCAGTTTCATTAGTCCAATTAGAATGAAAGGACTTGTTTATCCAAACTGGTTGATAAACCAGTCATTGGTTTTATCTATATGTCTCTGACATTTGGGGTCTGTCGTTTCTTTGAGCCTGCATGTCCCTAGTCTGATCGATGAAATGGCCATTAGCAAGTCTTGTCAGCTAGAGTCTCAAGTTTATGACTGTCCTCTGTCAACACATTATTTCTCCTGAGCAGAGTCTCAGCATTTGGGGTCTGGATGTTTTCGGACAGTCTGGCCTTGTCACTGGGGCTGATCACAAGACTAGAGCAAAGGGATCGATAAATATTAGAGCTAATGCGAGGTTTGTCGAGGTAGATTCACTATGACGTAATGCTGATCGACAATCATTTCTGCAGTGCTTCACCTGGAGTCTGTTTTCTGGAATCCATTGTTTCAGTCACTGGACGCAGCTGTTTAGTTCGTCTATTTCACTGATGCGTGCAATAGCCAGTTCTGACCACTGGTATGTAACCACGGACTATGTCAATTGTCCGTGTCCACTAGTGACCAGGCAACCATCAGCTAGAGGTTCAAATGGAAACTGGTAGTCTAATTGATTATTAGAGGTAATCATATGACAGTGCTTATTACCAAACAACAACTCACAGTTTTGAAGAGGTGAATTTTAAAGACATTGTTTCCTTGCTGGGTCAGCAAGGATAATCGAACTCGCATCACTCTGACATAGAACCACTGAGTTTCATCGGCAATTGATACTGACTGTCAGCACAAAAACGCCCACTGCATGGAGGCCTAATATACTTTCTCTCAATGAGTCCTTCAATACATTTGGCTCACCAACGTGCGTGTAATTCATCTGCCGCTGCATTAACAGCAGATCCTGTGTTTCACCATTGAAGCTACCATGTGATAGCACACATAAATTCAATTTAGTGTCCTAGTGAGTTAACTATCATCACCATGCCTCCAATCATCTAACAATAGGTTTATGAGGCATCTTCTAATCACTCTGTTGTACTTGAAAATCTAAATAAATTACGTCTGGAACATTAAACAGTTCATCTAATATATATTTGAGTAGGTTATTTGAGATCATAAGAAACCATGCAGTAGTGGAAAGAATCATGAAACACATGACATTGACGATTTCTTTCACATTTATAAGAAGAAATAGTCGAATGGCAGAGTCCCTGGCAATGTCATCTTTCTTGTCAGATATAGCGGGTAAATTTCCACTTTGTACATCGATCACGCGCTTTGAATATAATTTATTCACAACTTACAGGAGTTGTGGTCGAGGCACAACAGGGAGAAATGTTATCATCTAGGGAAATCGGGATGAAAAGGACACCTTCCAAATCTTCCTCAATTGTCTGATTATCTGTTAATGATCTAACTATAAGTCATATTTGTCCTGCATACAGCATGTTTTCTCTGTTGTTTGTTTTCACAGATGGAGTGAGATCTGTTACCACTACCTGTCAGACATGACTTTATAATTCAGAGTTCTACCAGCAGGCACTGCCTAGCTGACAGTCAAACTCTGACTGGCCCTGAATACAGGCAGTGTAGTGCATGTTAGTGTGCTTGAGAGAGGAACAGAGGCAGCTTGCACCAGGGCCTGTTTGTTAGGGAAATCACTGGCACTCCAGACTGAGAACGACAACTGACACGGCAGCTGACATTGAATTCTCCTCCAGACAAAGACTAATTGACCGATGAAAAGTAGTTGGCACCTGTCGGCCTTGCTTCCTCCGATATATGATCAACATTACCTCAATCTTATGATGAATCTTCGATTTCAAAAGAGAACAACTGACTGCGTTGCATTTCATTTGAAAGCGTCGTCAGATAGTTTCAACTTTTCTGTAGTACTGTGTTTGTACTTCTGATTGTGATAAAATTGTTAGAAATTTATGATTTGATTTTTTCTGTAACGGCGAATAAGTATCACTGTAAGGTACGCGATAGCCCTCCTAATTACATCACGGATTAAAAAACTTTCATTGATTATCATAACCTCGGTCAACTTCTGTCTGTAAGTTGCTGTAATCTGTTCGTGTTTGACCTGATAACACTGTAATATCAGATATGCATTATACTTCCTTCCACACACTATAATCACTCTTTTTAAATTATTTTGAACAGAAATGTTTGAAATACAAACTGATATGTGAAAAGTAATAGACGTTTATCGTCAGTCCATCAAATGGTCTCTCTAGTCTAATTTGTCTCTGGCTTCTTGACTCGGTCTGCCCAACTGGTCACTGGTCGACCGGTCTCTGTCTAATCGTCCTCTGCACAATCGGTCCCATACTCACCGGTCTCATTCATCTAGGATCGAGACTGGTCCTAGACTCCAATGTCCAGACTCCAATCGGTCTTAGACTTCCACCGTCCAGACGACTGGCCCTAGACTGCACTGGTTCAGACTCCAATCGGTCTCAGACTTCCACCGGTCCTGACTTCCAATAACCAGATCTAATCATCCCAGACCCACCGATACCAGACTACACCGATACCAGATCAACCGGTCCCAGATCACAACGGTCCCAGATCAATCGGTCCAGATCACAAACGGGTCCCAGACTACAATCGGTCCAGATCAACACCTAGATCGCACCGGTTCACTCCAGTTAGGTCCGATCACCAACAGAATCCACCGGTCCGAATCGGAATCGGGTCCAGACCAACCAACCAGACTCCAATCGGTCCTGGACCACAATCATCCTGATCGCAATCGGTCCTAAACTGGTCTCTGTTTGATCGGTTTCATTTCCAATTGGTGTCTGGTTCCAATCGATCTCTGTCTAAATCAGTCACCCAGGGCTAGTGAACTGGTGTCGTCCTAGATCGCCATCTCTAATCCCACCGGTCTCTAAACTCCAATCGGTCCAGATCAAATGGTCCTAGACTCCAATCGGTCCATGACACCCAATCATCCACGAGACCACCGCCCTGAACCCAATCGCTCCCAGACTCCAATCGGTCCTAGATTTCAATCGGTCCGACTCCACCGGTCCAGACATCAATCGGTCTCAGGATCTAACCGGTCCGACTCCACCAGTACGACCTAAGCACCGTTCCCAGGCTCCAATCGTTCCCAACTCAACTGGGTTCTGGTACCAACTGCTCCCATATTCCACCGGTCTTTGGCTCCAATCGGTCATTGTTCCACCGGTCTCTTGCTCCAATTGGTCTCTGGTACAAATCGATCTATGGTATAACCGGTCTCTGCGCACCAATCGGTCTCACCCAATCAGTCCAGGCTCCAGTCCCAGTGGGATCCAATCCTCCGTGGTCCCAGACACCATTGGGGTCGGTCAATGGCTACAATCGGTTTTATATCCAATCGGTCACAGACTCCAATCGGACTCCAATCGGTCTTAGGCTCCATTCGGTTTCTGGCTCCAATCGGTCTCTGGCTCCGATCGGTGTGTGGCTCCGATCGGTCTCTGTCTCAGATCGGTCTCTTCATCGATCGGCCTCTGTCTCCGATCGGTCTCTGTCACCGATCGGTCTCTGTCTCGGAACAGTCTCTGTTCCACTATTCTGTCTCCATTCGACGCATTCAAATTGTCTTGTCCCAATCGACTTTCACCGGCCTTGCTCCCAACTGGTCTCTGTCTCCACCGGTCTCTGTCTCTAATCGGTCTCTGCTTCACTAATATCTCATCCTATCAGTCTGTTCCACTGGTCTCTGTCCCAATCGGACTTGTCTCCAATCGGATCTCTGTTCTAATCGGTCCCTGATCGCACCGGTCTCGTCTCCACCGGTCTCTGCCTCCACGCGGTCTCTGTCTCCAATCGGTCTCTGTCTCCAATCGGTCTCTGTCTCCACTCGGTCTCTGTGCTCCAATCGGTCTCTTGCCCCAATCGGTCTCGTCACCACCGGTCTCTGTCTCCAATCGGTCTCTGTATCCACCGGTCTCTGTCTCCAATCGATCTGTCTTCAATCGGTCTCTGTCCCACCGGTCTCGCCCCACCGGTCTCTGCCTCCACCAGTTCTGTTCCCAAATCGGGTCTCTGCCCCAATCGGTCTGTCTCACCAGTCTCTGTCTCACCGGCTCTGCTCCCAATCGGTCTCTGTCAAAAATCGGCTCATCTCCACCGGTCTCACAAACACATTGTCTCCACCGGTCTCTGCCTCCAACGATTCCTATCTCCACCGGTCTTGCCCCAATCGGTTTTTGTTTCCAATCGGTCTCTGTTCTAATCGTCTTGCCCTAAATCGGTCTGTTCCATCATCTCTGTTCCACTGGTCTCGTTCCACCGGCCTTGCCCCACCGGTCTCTGTCTCCACCGGTCTCTGCCAAAATCATCTCTGTCTCCACCGGTCTTGTCTCCATCGGTCTCTGTTCTAATTCGGTCTCTGTCTCCACCGGTCTGTCCCACCGGTCTCTGCCCCACCGGTCTCTGCCCCAATTTGACCTTGTCTCCAATCGGTCACTGTTCCACCGATTCTTACCCCACCGGTTCATGTCTCCACTGGTCTCTGTTCCACCGGCCCTGTCTCCACCGGTCTCTGCTTAATCATCTTGTCCCCACCGGTCTGTTCCACCGGTTCTGTCTCCACCGGTTCTGTCTCCACCGGTCTCTGTCTCCAACGGTCTCTGTCCCACCGGTCTCTGTCTCAACCGGTCTCTGCTCCCAACCGGTCTCGCCTCCACCGGTCTCTGGCTCCACCGGTCTCTGTCTCCACCGGTCTTTGCCCCACTGGCTCCATCCCCAATCGGTCTCTGTCTCCACTGGTCTTCTGCCCCAATCGGTCTGTCTCCAATCGGTCTTGTCTCCACCAGCCCTGTCTCCACCGGTTCTGTCCCACCGGTCTCTGTCTCCACCGGTCTCTGTCTTCAACCGCCCTGTTCCAATCGGTCTCTGTCTCCACCGGTTCTGCTCCCACCGGTCTCTGGTCTATCGGCTACTGTCCCACCGGTCTCTGTCTCCAATTATTCTGTCTCTAACCGGTCTCTGTCTCCAATCGGTCTGTTCCACCGTCTCTGTTCCTAATCGGTCTCTGTCTCCAATCGGTCTCTGTCTCCACCGGTCTCTGTCAAAATCGGTCTCTGTCTAACGGTCTTCGTTCCAACGGTCTCGTTCCACCGGTCTCTGCTAAAACCACCGGTTCCACCGGTTCACCTACCAATTTTGCCCCACCGGTCTCTGTTCCAATCAATCTCTGTCTCCACCGGTCTGTCTCCAATCGGTCTCACCCCACCGTCTTGTCTCCACCGGTCTTGCCCCAATCGGTCTCTACAAAAACCGGTCTCTGCTCCCAATCATCTCTGCCCTATCGGTCTCTGTCTCCACCGGTTCTGTCTCCAATCGGTCTCTGTCTCCAATCTGTCTCTGTCTCCATTCGGTCTCCGTCTCCAATCGGTCTCTGTTCCACCGTCTCTGTCCGCACCTGTCTCTGTTCCAATCGGTCTCTGTCTCCACCACTTCTGGGTCTCCACCGGTCTCTGTCTCCAATCGGTTCTGTCCCAACCGGTTCTGTTCCCAAATCGGTCTCTGCTCCACCGGTCTCGGCTCTGACCACCGTCCCCAATCGGTCTTGCTCCCAACGTCTTGCCCACCGGTCTCTGTCTCCACTGCTCTGTCTCCACCGTCTGCTCTGACCGGTCTGCTGCCATAATTGGTCTTCTCCACCGGTCTCTGTCTCTACCGGTCTTGCCCCAATCGGTCTTGTCTCCAATCGGTTTCCTCTGTCTCCCAATCGGTCTCACCCCAATTGGTCTTGCCCCACCCGGTCTTGGTTCCATCGTGTTCGTTCTGAACATCCTGCTCCCACTGGTCCTTGTCTCCAATGGCGCTCTGTTCCACCGTCCTGTCCCACCGGTTCGTTCCACCGGTCTCTGCCTCACGGTCTTGCTCCCACCGGTCTTGTCTCAATTGTCTATGTCTCTGCTAGGTCTCTGTTTCTAAATGGTCTGCTACTACATTATTCTGGGTTCCAATTGGTCTCGCTCCACTGGTCTCTGTCTCCACCGGTCTCTGCCCCTAACTGTCTGTCTGCAATCGAAGTCTGTGTTCAACGGCTTGCCTCACAGTCTGTCCCAGGTCTTGTCTCCAAACGGTCTCTGTCAACCATACGGCCCTCTTTCCACCGGTATTCATCTAACTGGCCTCTGGCTCGAACGTCTGTGCCTCGACCGGTCTCTGTCTCCACCGGTACTTGTCTCCACCGGTCGGTGTCTCCACAGGTCTCTGTTTCAAACGGTCTCTGTCTTCACCGGCTGATTCAACACCACCCGAATTGATTATCTTTCGGTACACCGGTCTCTGGCTCCACCGGTCTCTGCCCCATCGGTCTGTGTCTCAGTACGGTTTTGCCCCACCCGTATTCGTCTCTAACGGTCTTCATTCCTTAATTCGGTATCTGCTTTCACTGGTCTCGCACGGTCGCCCACCGGTCTTCACTCCACCGGTTCCTGGGTTCCAATCATCTGTCCCACATCTGTCTCTAATCGGTCTCTGTTCCACCGGTCTCTGCCCCACCGATCTCTGTCCCAAATCAGCATTCGTCTCCACCGGTTCTCGTCTTTAATCGGTCTCTGTCTCAATCGGTCTCTGCTTTAACCGGTTTCTGTCTTTAACTGTCTGTTCATCGGTCTCGCCCAATCGGTCTCTGCCTTTACCTGGTCTCTGTCTTTAATTTGATCTCTCTGATCAGGTCTCTCTCTCCGATCGGTCTTCGTCTCCACCGGTTCCAGGCTGCACCACGCCCTGTACCACCGGTTCTAGGCCGCATCGGCTCTGACCATACTGGTCTCTGTCCCTATCGGTCACTGGTCTAAGAAAAGCCTGTTCCCAATGGTCACCGTCCCACCGGTCTCTGTCTCCCACCGGTCTCTGTCCCACCGTCTCTGTTCCACCGGTCTGTCTCAATCGGTCTCTGCCCCACCGTCCTGCTCCCACCGGTCTTGCCTCACCGTCTGGCCACCGGTCTCTGGTCACCAGTCTCTGGCTCCACCGGTCTTGCTCCACCGTCTCTGGCTCACTGTCTCGGGCTCCACCGGTCTCTGCTCCACCGGTTTCTGTTCTAATGGTCTCTGTCTCCACCGCCCCCACTCTACTAGGTCTGTCTGTAATAGGTCTCTGCCCCAACGTCTTGTCACCACGGTATTTGCTCCCACCGGTCTCTGGCTCATTTCGGGTCTCTGGCTCCACTGGTCAGGTGTCCCCACTGGTCTCTGCCCCACCGGTCTTCTGCTCCCAATCGGTCTCTGTCTCCACCGGGTGCTGTTCTCCACTGACCCTGTGTCTAACACTGGTTCTGCTCCCACCGACTTGTCTCCACCGGTCTCTGTCTCCAATCGGTCTGCCCGTACCGGTCTCTGCCCTTAATGGTCTGCCCACCGTCTCTGTTCCACCGGTCTTGTTCTGGGCCAGGGTCTCTGTCTCTACAGGTCTGTCTGTACAGGTCTGCCCCAAACGGCTCCTGCTCACACGGTATTGCCCCACTGTCTCTGGCTCCACCGGTCTCTGGTTTCCACTGGCCAGTGTCTCGCACTGTTCTGTCCCACCGGTCTCTGTCCCCAATCGGTCTTCTGGCCTCCAATCGGTCTCATTCCACCGACCACCCAACGGTCTCTAACCCACCGGTCTCTGCTCCACCGGTCTCAGCTCCACCAGTCTCTGGCCCAACGATCTTGACCTAACGGTCTCTGGCCTAATCGGTCTCTGGATCCATCGGCCCCGGCCAACCGGTCTTGGTCCCACCAGTCTCTGGCTCATCGGTCTCTGGTCTAACGATCTCACGCCAATCGGTCTCCGTCTCCAATCGGTATCTGTCTCCAATCGGTCTCAGACTCCAATTAGTCTATGGCTCCAATCGGTCTCTGTCTCCAATCGGTCTCGTCTCACCGCCTCTTCTCCAATCGCTGCGTGCCTCCTATCGGTCTTCATACTAACTGGTCTCTGGCTCCAAACGCTTCCTTGGCCTCCAACGGTCTCTGGCTCCACCGGTCTCGTCTCCAATCGGTCTCTGGCTCCAATCGGTCTTTGTCTCATATCGGTCTCTGTCTTTAATCGGTCTGGTCTCCAAACGGTCTCTGTCTCCAATCGGTCTGTCTCCAATCGGTCTCTGTTTCCAATCGGTCTGTGCCACCAATCGGTCTCTGGCACCAATCGGTCTCTAGCACCAACCGGTCTCTGGCACCACCGGTCTTGGCACTCCACCGGTCTCACCAATCGCCTCTGGTACCAATCAATTCTGTCTCCACCAGTCACCACCACCGGTCTCTGTCTCCACCGGTCTTGGCCCCACCGGTCTCTGTCTTCACCGGTCCCTGTTCGACCGGTCTCTGTCGCCAATCGGTCTCTGTCTCCACCGGTCTTCGCCCCACTGGTCTCTACGCAATCGGTCTTGCTCCCCATCATTCAGACTTTCTCCACCGTCTGTCTCTAAATTGGTTTTTCCACTGGTCTTGTCTTAATTGGTCTTCTATCACTGGGTCTTGGTACCACTGGCTCCTGGTACCACTGGTCTCTGGAACGCATCACATACCACCGGTCTCGTACCACCGGAACTTGTCTTCCACCGGTTCGCCCCATCGGTCTTGCTCCCACTGGGTTCCTGTTCCACTGGTCTTCTGCCCCAATAGGTCTCGGCCCCACCGGTCTGTCTTCACCGGTTTCTGTCTCCACCGGTCTCTGTCTCCCACTGTCTCTTTCTCCACCGGTCTTGCCCCACCGGTCTCTGCTCCCACCGGTCTTGCCCCACCGGTCTCTGTTCCCAATTGGTCTGTCCCACCGGTCTTAGTTCACCGGTTCAGCTCCCACTGGTCTTGCCCCACAGTCTGGCCTCCACCGCCTCTGTCTTCACCGGTTTCTGTCTCCATCAACTTCTGCCCCACCGGTCTCTGCCCCACCGGTCTTCTGCTCCACTGTCCTGTCTCCACCGAACTCTGTCTCAGTCGTATTCTCAGCACCACCTCCGTCTCGCACCAATCATCCTGTCTCCAATCGTCTCTGTCTCCAATCGGTCTCTGCACCACCGGGCTCTGGGTACCACCACTGGTAATCACCGGTCTCTGGCACCACCGGCTTCTGCACCACCGGTCTCTGGTACAATCGGCTTTTCCCACCACTGGTCTCTGACACACCGGTCTCTGGCACCACTGGTCTCTAGCACCAACTGGTCTCTCAAAATCCAATCGGTCTCTGTTCTAATCGATTCCTGGTACCAATTGGTCTCCCACCACCAATTTGTCTTCAATCGGTCTCTGACCTACCGGTCTCATCAATCGGTCTGTCTCCACCGGTCTCTGTTTCACTGAATCTGTGCCACCACCGGTCTCTGGTACCACCGGTCTTTGTGCACCACCGGTCTTGCACCACCGAACCCTGTCTCCAATCCGTCTCTGCCCATACGGTCTCTAAGTTTAATCGGTCTCTGGCGCCACCGGTCTCGTACCAATCGGTCCTGCACCACCGACCCTGTCTTCACCGGTCTCTCGTCTCCACCGGTCTTGCTTCCAGTCGGCCTCAGGTACCCACCGGTCTCTGTACCACCGGTCTCTGGCACCACCGGTTCTGCGCCACCGGTCTCGTACCACCGTCTCTAGTGCACCACCGGTCTCTGCACCACCGGTCTCGCCCCATCGCCCCGCACCACCGGTTCTGCACCACCGGTCTTCTGCAACACCGGTCTCGTACCCACCACATTAGGCAAATTGACTTGTCTCCACCGCCCGCCCCACCGGTCTCTGTCTGGCATCGGTCTCTTGCTCCCAATATGTCCCTGTCTCCACCGGTCCCTGCCCCACCGGTCCTGTCTCCACCGGTCTTCACCCAATCGGTCTCTGACCGGCACCGGTTCTGGCACCACCGGTCTCTGGTACCACCGGTCTCTGGCACCAATTGGTCTCTGGCACCACCGGTCCCAGTACCCACCGGTCTCTGGTACCACCAGTCTCGGTCCCAATCAGTTCTGGCACCAATCGGCCCTGCACCACCGGTCTCTGGCTCCACTGGCCCTGGCACCACCGGTCTCGGTACACCGGTCTCTGGCACCACCGGTCTCTGCACCACCGACCCTAACAATCGGTCTCTGGCACCACCGGTCTCTGGGACTAATCGGTCTGGCACCACCGGTCTCTGGTACCAATCGGTCTCTGCACCACCGGTCTCGTCTCCACCGGCCCTCTGTTTCCAATCGGTCTCTGTCTCAAATGGCCCTGTCTCCACCCGTCTCTGGCACCACCGGTCTCTGGCACCACCGGTCTCTGGCACCACCGGTCTCTGGTACTCATCGGTTTATGGGACCACCGGTATCTGGTACACCGCCTTGGCACCAATCGGTCTCTGTCTCCACCGGTCTCTGTCTCCACCGGTCTCTGTCAATCGGTCTGTCTCCAAACGGTCTCTGCCCCAATCGGTCTCTTTCCAATGGGTCTCGTCTAAAACGGTTTTGTTCCACCGGTCTCTGGTTCTAATCGATCGGTATACCCACCGGTCTTCTTGGTACTTGACCGGTCTTTAGCATACACCGGTCTCTGTACCACCGGTATCTGGCACCACCGGTTCTGGCACCACCGGTCTTTTGGTACCATTATTCTGATGGGTCACCGGTCTCTGGTACCAATTGACTTCTGTCTCCAATCAGTCACTGTTCCAATCGGTCTCTCTGTTCCAATGATCTCTGTCCCACCGGTCTCTGTCTTCAATTTGTCCCGTCTCTGCATCGGTCTCTGTCGCACCGGTCTCTGTCTCCAATCGGTCTCTGTCTCCAATCGGTCTCTGCCGCCAATTGGTCTCTCTGCTCCAATCGGTCCATTTCCAATCGGTCTCTGTCCCAAATCGGTTTCTCTCCAACCGGTCTCGTCTTCAATCGGTCTCTGCATCAACTGCCCTGGGTACCACCGTCCTCTGGGTACCCACCGGTCTCTGCACTAATCGACACACAGTACCACCGGTCCCTGCACCACCGGTCTCTGTCTCCAATCGGTCTTGCCCCAATCGGTCTCTGTCTCCACCAGTCTCTGTTCCACCGGCTTGCCCCACAGGTCTCGGCCTCCAACCGGTCTCTGTCTTCATCAGTTTGTCTCAATCGTCTCTGTTCCACCGGTCTTTCCAATCGGTCCTGTCTCCACCGGTCTCTGTCCCAATCGGTCTCTGTTCCACCGGTCTCTGTCCCAATCAATCTGTTCCCAATCGGTCTCTAGCTCCACCGGTCCGTCTCCACCGGTCTCTGTCTCCACATCCCACCAATCGGTCTCTGGTCTTCACCGGTTTCCTGTTCTAATCATCTCTGTCTCCAATCGGTCTCTGTCTCCAATCGGTCTCTGTCTTCAATCGGTCTCTGTCTCCAACCTGGTCTCTGTCTCCAGTCGGCCTCAGGCACCAATCGCCCTGCACCAATCGGTCTCTGTTCCAATCGGTCTCTGTCTCAATCGGTCTCGGCACCAATCGCTCTGCACCACCGGTCTCTGCATCATCGGTCTCTGCACCAATCGGCTTCTGCACCAACGGTCTCTGGTACCACCGGTCTCTGGCACTAATCGGTCTCTGACACCATCATCTTGCACCAATTGGGTCTCTAGTACCCACCGGTCTTGCACCACCGGTCTCTCTGTCTCCACTGGTCTGTACTAATGGCCCTGCACCAATTGGTCTCTGTCTTCAATCGGTCTCTGACTCCACCGGTTCTGTTTCCACCGTCTGTCTCCACCGGTCTCTGTTTCACCATTCAGCACTAATCGGTCTTGGCACCAATCAACTTAGTGCACCACCGGTCTCTGGTACCAATTGGTCTCTCGTTCTAATCCGTTCTGGTACTATACGGTCTCTGGTACCACCGGTCTCTGCACCATCGGTCTCTGTACCAATCGGTCCTTGGCACCACCGGTCTCGCTCAACGGTCTTGTTCACCGGTCTCTGTTCCGTCGTATTTCAGGCACCAATCGGTCTCTGTACCAATCGGTCTCTGGCACCACCGGCTTGGCGCCACTGCCCTGTACCAATCGGTCTTGTGCACCAACGGTCTCTGGTACCAATCGGTCTCTGTCTCCACCGGTCTCTGCACTGGTCTTCGGCACCACCGGTCTCTGCACCACCGGCTCTGGTACCAACACATTAGGTAAAATTGTGGACGGCCTCCACCGGTCTTCTGTCCCACCGGTCTCTACCATAATCGGTCCTGTCTCCACATGTCCTTGTTCCAATCGGTCCCTGTCCCACCGGTCCTCGTTCCAGCAATCGGTCTGTCTCCACCGGTCTCTGTCTCCAATCGGTCTCTGCACCACCGGCTTCTGCACCACCGGTCTCTGCACCAATCGGTCTCTGCACCACCGGTCTTGCACCACCGGTCTCGCACGCACCAGTCTCGGTCTCCAACCAGTCTCTGGCACCACCGGTCCGGGTACCACCGGTCTCTGGCTCCACCGGTCTCTGGCACCACCGGTCTCGTCACCATTCGGTCTCTGGCACCAATGGCTTCGCACCACCGGTCTCTGCACAATCGGTCTCTGGCACCACCGGTCTCTGGGACCACCGGTATCTGGCACCACCGGTCTCGCACCACCGGTCTCGCACCACCATCTCTGCCCAATCGGTCTCTGTTTCCAATCGATCTCGTTCAACGGTCTCTGCCCCAATTCACTCTGGCACCACCGGTCTTGCACCACCGGTCTCGCACCACCGGTCTCTGCACCACCGGTCATGGGACCAATCGTATCTGGTACCAATTGCCCGCACCAATCGGTCTCTGTCTCCAATCGGTCTCTGCCCCAACCGGTCTCGTTTCAATCGGTCTGTTTCAAAACGGTCTCTGTCTCCAATCGGTCTCTTTTTCCAATGGGTCTCTGTCTCAAAACGGCTTCTTGTCTCCACCGGTTCTGTCTCCACCGATCGGCGGTACCAATCGGTCTCTGCACTAATCGGTCTTAGCATCATCGGTCTCTGGTACCATCGGTATCTGGGTACCACCGGTCTTCTGGTACCACCGGGCTCTGTCTCCACCGGTCTTCTCCAATTCAGCCCCCAATTCCAATCGTCTCTGTGTTTAATCGGTCTCAGCCAATCGGTCTCTGTCTCCACCGGTCTCGTTCCCACCGGTCTTGCACCACCGGTCTTGGTACCATCGGTCTCTGGGTACCACCGGTCTCTGCATCAATCGGCCCTGTTCCAGGTCTCTCTCTCTCCACCGGTCTTGTCTCCAATCGGTCTCTGTCTCCACCGGTCTCTGTCTCACCGGTCTTGCCCCAATGGTCTCTCTGTCCCACCGGTCTCTGCCCCACCGGTCTCTGTCTCCACCGGTCTCTCTGTCTCCAATCGCTCTTCGCCCCAATCGGTCTCTGTCTCCAATTCGGTCTCTGTCTCCACCGATCTCTGTCTCCAAACGGTCCTGCCTCCACCGGTCCCTGTCTCCACCGGTCCTGCCCCAACTGTCACTTCTCCAACGGTCCTCGTTCCACCGGTCCCGTCCCACCGGTCTTTGTCTCCAATCGGTCTCGGCTCCCACCGGCCCCAGTCTCCAATCGGTCTTCATCCACCGGTCTCTATCACCGGTCTGTCTTCACCTGGTCTCTGTCTCCACCGGTCTCTGTCTTCAATCGGTCTCTGTTCCCACCGGGCTCTGTCTCCACCGGTCTCTGACTCCCAATCGGTCTCTGTCTCCACTCTGTCCCTTTGCTCATAATCGTCTCGTCTCCACCGTCTCTGTTGCAATCGGTCTTAACTAACTGCCCTGGCTCATATCGTCTCTGGCTCCACTGATCTGCTCCACCGGCCCTGCTCCCACCACCTTTTATTCGATATCTGTCTCCAATCCGTCTTTCATACTAATCGGACTTCGGCTTCCACCGGTTTCTGCTCCACTGTCTTGGCTCTGATCGGCCTTGGTACCACCGACGGTCTCCATAGGTCTCTGGTTCCAACGGTCCTGTCTCTGGCTCATCCTGTTTCCACCGGCCTTGTCTCCAATCGGTCCCTGTCTCCAATCGGTCTTTGTCTCCAATCGGTCTCGGTCTCCAATCGGTCTCAGTCTCCAATCGGTCTCTGTCTCCAATCGGTCTCTGTTTCCAATCGGTCTGTCTCCAATCGGTCACTGTTCCAATCGGTCTTGTCACCGGTCTCTGTTCAAAACGGTCTTGCCGCCAATCGGTCTCTCTCTAATCGGTCTTGCCCCACCGGTCTCTGTCTCCAATCGGTCTCTGTCTCCATCGGTTTCCTGTCTCCAACCGACCCTACCCAATTGGCTTCGCCCCACCGGTCTGTTCCACCGTGTTCGTCTCCGTGGTCCTGTCTCCAATCATCCTTTGACCACCGTGTTTGTCACCGGTCCTTGTTCCAATTGTTCCTTCTACTGGTATGTCTCCACCTGGTCCTTTGCTCCCACTGGTTTCTGTCTTTAATCGGTCCCTTTGCCCCACCGGTCTGTGTCTCCACTTGTCTCACCCCACCGGTCTCTGCCCCCACCGCCTTGCCCCACCGAATTCTGTCTCTATCGGTCTTGACCCACTGGCCTTGGGCACCACTGGTCTCTAGCACTAATGGTCTCTGGCACCACCGGTCTCTGCACCACTGGGTCTCTGTACACCGGTCTTGCCCCACCGTTTCTGGCACCACCGGTCTCTGAGATTAAATGGTCTCTGCACCACCTGGTCTCTGCACCACCGGGTCTCTGGCACCATCGACCCTGCACCACCGGTCTCTAGTACCACTATAATCATTCAAATGGTCTCACTTCCACCGGTCTTGCCCTAATGGTCTTTTCTCCACCGGTCTCTGTCCCCACCGGTTTCTGTCTCTAATGGTCTTGCCCCATTCGATCTCTGTCTCCACCATCTCTGCTCCCACCGGTCCTCTGTCTCCACCGTCCTGTCTCCACTGGTCCTTGCCCACCGGTCTCTGTCTCCAATCGAATCTCTCTCTCCAATCGGTCTCTGGTACCAATTGTCTCTGGCACCACCGGTCTCTGGCACCACCGGCACTCTGGCACCAATCGGTCTCTGTACCACCGGTCTCTGCACCACCAGTCTCGGCCCCACCAGTCTCTGCACCACCGTTCTCTGGCACCACCGGTCTCTGCACCAATCGGTCTCTGGCTCCACCGGTCTCTGGTACCACCGGTCTCTGCAACTGGTCTCTAGTACCACCGGTCTCTGGCACACCGGTCTCTGGCACCACCGGTCTCTGGGATACCAGGCCTGCACCACACCGGCCTCGGTACCACCGTCTCGCACGACCGGTCTCGTACCACCGGTCTTGCCCCAACGTCTCTGTTTCCACCGGTCTTGTCTCAAATGGTCTCTGCCTCTAATTGTCTCTGGTACCAATCGGTCTCTGCACCACCGCCTCTGCACCAATCACTGGTACCAATTGAACCTTGCCAATTGGTCTTGCCTCCACCGGTCTTGTTCCACCGGTCTCACGCACCGGTCTGTTCTGACCGCCCGTTCTGACCGGTCTCGTTTAATCGGTCTCTGTCTCAAAATGGTCTCGTCGCCATCGTTCTCTCTCTAATCGGTCTCTGCTCCCACCGGTTCGCCCCAATCGGTTTCGTCTCCAATGGTCTCTGTCTCCAATCGGCTTTTCTTCACCGGTCTTTGTTTCCACCGGTGTCTGTCTCCAATGGTCCTTGCCCCACCGGTCCTCGTCTCCCACGGTTTGTCCCACCGGTCCCTGTTCCCAAACTGTTCCTTCTCCAATGGGTATGTTCCAATCAACTTTGTCTCCACCGGTCCGTCTTTAATCGGTCCTCGTCTCCACCGGTCCGTGGCCCCAATCGGTCCCTTTGCCCCACCGGTCACTGGTCTCCACCGGTCTCTGTTCCAATCGGCTCCTGTCTCCCATCGGTCTCTGGCACCACCGGTCTCTGCGCCCACCGGCTCTAGCACCACCGGTCTCTGCACCGGTTCTGGTACCACCGGTCTCTGCCCCAATCGGTCTCTGTCTCCAACGGTTCCTGTTTCCACCGGTCTCTGTGCTGACCGGTCTTGTGTCCAATCGGTCTCTGTATCCAATCAGTCTCTGTTTCCAATCGGTCTCTGCACCACCGGTATCTGGTACCAATCGGTCTCTGGCACCACCGACGGTACCAATCGGTCTCTGGGTACCAATCGGTTTCGCTTCAATTGTCTTCACACACCGGCCTTTGCACCAATCGGTCTTTGTCTTCAATCGGTCTCGCACCACCGGTTCGGCACTAATCGGTCTCTGGCACCACCGGTCTCTGGCACCAATCGGCCTTTGGCACCAATCGGTCTCTGAGCACCCAATCGGTCTCTGCACCAATCAGACTCTGTCTCCACCAGTCACTGGTTCCAATCGGTCTCTGTCTCCACCGGTCTCTGCTCCACCGGCCTCTGTCTCCACCGGTCCCCGTCTCCAATCGGTCTCTGTCGCCAATCGGTCTCGTCTCCAATCGGTCTCTGTTTCCACCGGTCTCACGCACCGGTCGGCGTCTCCACCAACGCATTTCCAATCGGTCTCTGTCTCAAATCGGTTTCTTTCTTCAATCGACTTCTGTCTTCAATCGGTCTCGGGCACACCGGTCTCTGCGTACCACCGGTCTCTGCACCACCGGTCTCTGCGTACCACCGGTCACTGGCACCACCGGTCCCCGGCACCAATCGGTCTCGCCCCACCGGTCTCTGTCCCACCGGTCTCTGTCTCCACTGGTCTTCGTCTAATCGGTCTCGTTCCACCGTTCCCGTTTGATCGGTCTCTGTCTCCCACCGCCTTGCACCACCGGTCTCTGCACGAATCGGCCCCGTACCACCGGTCTTGGTACCACCGTTCTGGCACCGGTTCTGCACCACCGGTCTCGCGTACCACTTGTCTGCACCACCAACTTGCGCAATCGGTCTCTGCAACAATCGGTCTCTGTCCCACCGGTCTTGTTCCACCTGGTCTCTGCACACCGGTCTCTGGCACCAATCGGCTTGGCACCAATCGGTCTTCGTACCAATTTCACTTGGCACACTGGTCTCTACCATTCTGGTCTCGGCACGCACCGCCCTGCACCAATTTGTCTCTGCTCTAATCGACTTCTGGCACACCAGACTTGTTCCAACTGTCTCTGTTCCACCATCTTGTCTCCACCGGTCTCTAATCTCCAACGGTCTTGTTTCCAACGGTCCCTGTTCCACCGGTCCTTCGTCCCACCGGTCCCTTGTCTCCAATCGGTCCCTTGTCTCTGACCGGCCCTTCCGCCAATCGGTCTCTGTCTCCAATCGGTCTTTTCATCGTCTCGTCTCCAATCGGCCTTGTCGCACCGGTCCTGTCTCCAATCGGTCCCGTCTCCACCGGTCCCCACCCCACCAGTCACTCTCCAATCGGTCTCGTTCCAGTCGGTCTTCTGCCGCATCGTCTCACTCACTGCCCTGCACTCCACCGGTCTCTGCACCACCGGCTTGCCCCAATCGGTCTCTGTCATTAATCGGCTTGCACCACCGTCTCAAACAATCGGTCTCTGCACAATCGGTCTCTGGCACCACCGGTCTCTGGCACACCGGTCTCTGCACCAACTGGTCTCTGCACCACCGGGGTCTGCACTATCTGGTCTCTGAACGACCAGTTCGTACCAATCGATTCCCGTTCCAATCGTCACATTCCAATAGGTCTCTGCACTTACGGTTCCTGGCAATTAATCGGATCCTGGGCACCAACCGCCTTCTGGCACCAATCGGACTCTGGCACCAATTGGCCTCCGGCACCAATCGGTCTCTGGCACCAATCGGTCTCTGGCTCCAATAGGTCTCTGGCACCAACCAATCTCTGGCACCAATCGGTTCTAGCACCACTTGGCACCATCGGTCTCTGCACCAATTGTCTCCGGCACCAATCGGTCTCTGGCACCAATCGGTCTCATGCACTAATTATCTCTGCACCACTGGCCTCTGGGACCACCGCATCTGGCAATTCACAATCGGTCTCTGCACCAATCGGTCTCTGGTACCACTGGTCTCTGTCTCCCAATCGGTCTCTGTTTCCAATCGGTCTCGTTCAAACGGTCTCTGTCTCCACCGGTCTCTGGCACCACCAGTCTCTGGCCCCACCGGTCTCTGGCACCAATCGGGTCTCTGCACCACTGACTTTTGGGACCAATCATCTGCACCACCGGTCTCTGTACCACCGGTATCTGTTTCAATCGGTCATGCTCACCGGTCTCTGTCTTCAATTTGTCTTGTTTCAACCGGTCTGTTCCACCGGTCTCGTCTCTAATTTGGTCTTCTGTTTCTAATCGGTCTCTGGGTCTCAAATGGTCTCTTGTCTCCAATCGGTCTCTCTTCCACCGGTGTCTGGTCTCCACCGGTCTCTGTCTCCACCGGTTCTGTCTCCACCGGTCTCTGGTACCACCGGTCTCTGTACCACCGGTCTCTGCACCACCGGTCTCGCACCACCGGTCTGCACCACCGGTCTTCTGGTACCAATTTGGGACTCTTCGTCTCCACCGGTCTGTTCAATCGGTCTCACCCCAATCGGTCTTGTCCCACCGGTCTTTGTCGGCCTTGTTCCACCGTCCCTAGCTCCCATCAACTTTGTCTCTAATCGGTCTTCACCGGTCTTGCCTCCACCGGTCTTTTCCACCGGTCTTCTGTTCCAATGGTCTTGTTTCCACTGTCCTGTCTCCACCGGTCCTTGTTCCACCGGTCCTGCCTCAATCGGTCACTCTCCAATCGGTCTTGCCCCAATCGGTCTCTGTTTCACCGTCTCTGCGCACCAATGGTCTGCACCCACCGCCCTGGGTCTCCAATCGGCCTCACCAATCGGTCTGTGGTACCGCACCTGTCTCTGGCACCACCGGTCTCTGGTACAATCGGCTTCCTGGTACACCGGTCTCTGCACCACCGGGATCTGGCACCATTCGTCTCTGTACCACCGGTTTCTGCACCAATCGGTCTCTGCTCCCACCGTTCGCTGTCTCATAGGTCTCTGCACCCAACGGTCTCGCACCATCGGTCTCGCACCAATCGCCTTCGGCACCACCGGTCTCGGCACTAATTGGCCTCTGCACCACCGGCTTCTGCACCACCGGTCTCTGGTTCCAAGAGTCCGGCAACACCGACCTCTGCACCACCGTCTCTAGCAATCGGTCTCTAGCACCACCGGTCTCTGGGTACCAATCCGTTCTGGCACCACCGGTCTCTGTAACCACCGGTTCGCACACCGGTCTCTGCACACCGGTCTCTGGGACCACCGTATCTGGTACCATCGTTCTGGCACCACCGGTCTTCTGCACCACCTGGTCTCTGTCCCAATAGGGTCTCTGTTTCCAATCGGTCTCTGTCTCAAAACGGTCTCTCTCTCCAATCGGTCTCTGTCTCCAATCAGTCTCTGTCTCCACCGGTCTCTGTCTCCACCGGTCTATGGCACCAATCGGTCTCTGGCAGCACCGGTCTCAGGTACCAATCGCTCTGGCACCACCGGTCTCTGGTACTAATCGGTTTCGGCACCAATCGGTTTCTGGTACTAATGGTCCAAGGCACCACCGGTCTCTGCACCAATTGGTTCTGCAATCACTTGGCACCACCGGTCTCGCAACGGTTCGGCCTCTGGCACCACCGGTCTCTGGCACCAAATTGTGGCTCTGTCTCCAATCGGTCTCTGTCTCCACCGGTCTCTGCCCCACCGGCCTCTGTGTTTAATCGGTTCACCACCCCGGTCTCTGCACCACCGGTTCTGTCTCCAATCGGTCTCTGTGTTTAATCGGTCTCTGTGTCCACCGGTCTCTGTATCCAATCGGTCTCGTTTCCAATCGGTTCCTGGGTACCAATCGGTATTCGGCACCACCGGTCTTCTGCACCAATCGGCCCTAGCACCACCGGTCTCTGCACCACCGTTTCGGCACCACCGATCCTAATACCACCGGCCCTGCACCACCATTTTGTCTTCACCGGTCTCTGGCACCACCACCACCACCGGTCTCTGCACCACCGGTCTCTGTACCAATCGGCCCTGGTACTAATCGGGTCTTGCACAACTGGTCTCTGATACCAATCGGTCTCTGCACCACCACTTGTCCCACCAGTCACTGTCTCCACCGGTCTTGTCTCCAATCGGTCTTGTTCCCACACTGGTCTCTCTGTTTCACCGTCCTTGTCTCACTGGTCTCTGCTGCCACCGGTCTTGCCCCACCGGTCTCTGCTCCCACCGTCTTGCTGCCACTGTCTTGCTCCCACTGGTCTTATTTCCAATTGGTCTCTGTCCAAATTTGTTTTTCTCCACTGGTCTTGTCTTCAATTGGTCTTGTATCAATTGCTCCTGTAACGCACACTCCTGCACTAATTGGTCTCTGTACCACTGGTCACTGTACCTAATTGGTCTCTTGGTACTAATTGGTCTTGTTCACTGGTCTTCTGTTTCCACTGGTCTTTGTCCCAATCAGTCTCTATTCCACTGTCTCTGTCTCCATAGGGTCTCTGGCTTCCACTGGTCTTGTCTTCACCGCTTCATTCTGACTAGTCTTGTCTCTGACTGGTTTTCTCCACCGGTCCTTGTTCCCACTGTCTTCACCACCGGTCTTGCCTCCACCGGTCTTGTCACCGGTCTGTTCCCACCGGTCTTAGCCCACCGGTCTCTGGGTTCCACCGGTCTCTGTCTCTGCCAGGTCTCTGGCCTAACTGGCCCTGCCTCACCGGTTTCTGTCCCAATCGGTCTCTGGTCCCACCGCCCTGTCACCGGTCTTGCCTTCACCGGTCTCTGTTCCACCGGTCTCTGCCCCCAGTCGGCTCAGGTACCACCGGTCTCTGTACCACCGGTCTCGCTCCACCGGTTCTGTCTCTGCACCGGTCTCGGTACCACCGCCGCCACCACCGGTCTGGCACGCACGCCCGGCACCACCGGCTTGGCACCACCGGTCTTTTGGCACCACCGGCTCCTGTACCACCGGTTCTGATACTCAATCGGTCTCTGGTACCAATTGGCCCCAGCACCACCGGTCTCGCACACCGGCCTCTGTCTCCACCGGACCCTGGTACCAACGATCTCGGGCCAATTGGTCTTTGCCTTCACCGCCCCCGACCAACACTTGTTTCCACCGGACCGTTCCCACCGGTCTCTGTTTCACCGGTCATGCACCACTGGTCTCTGGTACCAATCGGTCTCTATACCACAATCGGTCTCTGGCAAACGGTCTTTGGCAATTAATCGGTCTCTGACACCAATCGGTTCTGGCACCAATCGACTTCTGTCTCCAATCAGTCAATTATTCCAATCGGTCTCTGTCTCCACCGGTCTTGTCTCCACTGGTCTCGTCTTCAATCGTCCCTGTCTCTAATCGGTCTCTGTCGCCAATCAATCGTCTCCAATCGGTCCATTTCCACCGGTCTCGCCCAACCGGTTTTTCCAATCGGTTCGCCTCTAATCATCCATCATTCAGTCTCTGTACCAATTGGTCTCTGGTACCAATCGGTCTCTGTCTCCAATCCATTCCTTCTGGTACCATACGGCCTCTGCACCACCGGTCTCTGGGTTAATCGGTCTTCTGGCACCACCGGTCCTGGTACCAATTGGGGTCTGTCTTCACCGGTCTCTTGTCTCTAATCGGTCTCTGTCCCAGTCATCTAGGCACCACTGGTCTCTGCACGCACCGGTTCTGCACTAATCGGTCTCTGGCGCCACACCGGTCTCTGGTACCACCGGTCTCTAGTACCCACCGGTTCTGCACCACCGCACTTGTTCCACCGGTCTCCGCACTAACGGTCTCTGGCACCACCGGTCTCTGCACCACCGGTCTTCGCACCACCATACTAGGCAAAACTGGGACTTGTCTCTGTCGGCCTCTGTCTCCACCGGTCTGCTCACCGTTCGTCTCCACATGTCCTCGTATCCAATCGGTCCCTGTCTCCAATCGTCCGTCTCCACCGGTCTTGCTCCACCGGTCTCTGTTCCACCGGCTCCTGCACCGGCCTCAACACCGGTTCGGCACTAACCGGCCCTGCACCACCGGTTTATAGCACCACCGAATCTCTGGGTACCACCGTCTTGCCTCCACCGTCTCTGGGTACCACCGTCTTGCACACCGGTCTCTGATTCCACTGGTCTCTGGTACCACCGGCCTCTGGCACCACCGTCTCTGCACCACCATTCTGCACACCGGTCTCTGCACCACCGTGGTTCTGGACCAATCAGCCCAGACCACCGGTCTCTGGTACCAATTGTCTCTGCACCACCGGTCTCTGTCTCAACTGTCTCTGTTTCCAATCGGTCTCTGGTCTCAAAACGGCCTCTGTCTCCACCCGTCTCTGGTACCAATGGTCTCTGCACCACCGGTCTCTGGCACCACCGTCTCTGCACTAATCGACCATGGACCACCGAGCCCAAGTACCAACCGGTCTCTGGTACCAATCGGCCTCGGCCCCAATCGGTCTCTGTCCCAATCGGTCTCTGTTTCACCGGTCTGTTCCAACGGTCTCTTGTTTCCAATCGGTCTCTTTTCCATCAATTTGGTTCAAAACGGTTTTGTCTCCACCGGTCTTGTCTCCACGATCTATGGTACCACCGACTCGTACCTAATTGTCTTAGCACTAATCGGTCTTGCACTAATTGTATCTGGTACCACCGGTCTCTGGTACCACCGGGCTTCTGTCTCTCCAATCGGTCTCTTCCACCAGTCTTGTTCCAATCGGTCTTGTGTTTAATCGGTCTCTGTGTCTAATCGGTCTGTCTCCAATCGGTCTCTGTCTCTAATCGGTCTTGGTACCACCGCCTCTGGTACCACCGGTCTCTGCACCACCGGTCTCTGCACGCACTCGGTCTCTGTTCCATAGGTCTTCTCCACCGGTCTCTGTTCCAATCGGTCTCTGTCCCACCGGCCTTGCTCCACCGACTCTGTCTCACCGGTTCTGTTCCCACCGGTCTCTGTTCCATCGGTTCGCCCCAATCGTTTCTGTCTCCAACTGGTCTCTGTCTCAAATTGATCTCTGTCTCCAAATGTATCCTCTTGCTCTAATCGGTCCTTGTTCTAACCGTCTACTTCTAACAATCGGTCCTTTGCC
>CAXIVR010000001.1:172910688-172940837 GCA_964035755.1 Teleogryllus oceanicus | reverse complement strand
GCCCAGCCCAAAAAAGGGCCCAGGCAAGACCAGTCCAAAAGAGATGGGGCCGCACACTAAGGAAATTAGAAAACGTTGCTACTGAGAAAGTCTGTGCCATTCTGTTCCAGATTAGTTTCAATTATAGGGATCCGGGAAAATTGAGGAAAGATGAAAATATAATTTAAGAGGAGTACTAGATTGCAGGTGAAAGAGGGTGAGACAAAACGAAAAAAAGTCTACACTACAGAGATGAAACTAGTACAAGAAAGACTGCGCCTTTCTGAGCTCCACGCGTATACCTTCTTATAGAATAATGAGTGATCAACGAATCCGGGCGCGACAACGGCTAAGGTCATTAGTTCCGTAAGTGCAGTCCATAGTTTCATCGCGGGATGTGGCAGTGATCTTGATGGTGTGCTCCGGCTCGCTGGATGGTGTGATCCGGTACCAATCTATGTCGGCTTGCTGGGATTTTTTCAACCTACCTATCGTCGGCTAGCGGGAATGTGTCTAACCAGGTATCTCCCACCAGCGTGGCACCGACCCAACTGGACAAGCTGTAAACTCGACCAGTCTCGGTATGTATTATTAGTAGATTATGTACACAAGTGTTGCATATAAGTGTGTGTGTGTGAGAGTAATGGGGAAGGATATGACAAGGAAAGGGGAAGAAAAGATCGCGCGCGATCCGTGGCCCGTTTGTTAGGGTACTGCATACACCTGGTGTTGATCGGAGAAACCACGGAAAACTACCGATCACAGCAGACTCTGCAATTCTCCTCCGGCCAGCAACTAAATTCCACCTAGCTAGTGACGAAAATCCTGTTACAATCGGGACTCAACTCTAGGATTTCCAGGTCAGAGGCACAATAGGAATTTCCTTCTAATTTAATGCAACAAGTATGCCATTTAAAAAGGAGAATATGGCTGTGTCTTGTGGATCTGTTACTCCTGAAGCTATGTTGTGCAATTGTGAAGACATTTGCATTGAGAAACTGAGTCTATCATTGCAAAGCCTTTCCAGAATTTTTGAAATTCCTGATAACAGGGAGATATGTCTATAGTTCATTGGATCACAACTATTGCCCTTTTTAAACAATGGTTTAATATTTGCCATTTCGAATACATCTGGGGGAAAATGCCAGTTTTAGAGAGTAATTGCAAATATGAAAGTGTGGTTGCACTATATACGAAACACCGTGTTTGATAAGAAAATCTCGAATGTTGTCCAGGCTTACTGGGGATTTATTCTCCATTTGTGCTCTGATTTTAAAAATTTCAGAGGGTTTCATTTAAAAATATAGAATTGATGATTTGTGTTACTACATTAGTGTTAGGTTGGTGTGTTTTATTGTTTAGAGAGAATTGGAGGATTAATTTTTCACGAATTGTTAAAAATTGGCCATTGAATATGTCATCTATTTCTGTGAGGCTTGTAAGTTTTGTTTTGTAGTAGAGCTGCATATTTTACTTTCTCGCTACACTTACGCAGTTAGCTTTCGCTGCGCGAATCGGTCTCTGTCTCCAATCGGTCTCTGGCTCCAATCGGTCTCTGGCACCAATCGGTCTCTGCTCCAATCGGTCTCTGGCACCAATCGGTCTCTGGCACCAATCGGTCTCTGGCACCAATCGGTCTCTGGCACCAATCGGTCTCTGGCACCAATCGGTCTCTGGCACCAATCGGTCTCTGGCACCAATCGGTCTCTGGCACCAATCAGACTCTGTCTCCAATCAGTCACTGTCTCCAATCGGTCTCTGTCTCCAATCGGTCTCTGTCTCCAATCGGTCTCTGTCTTCAATCGGTCCCTGTCTCCAACAGGTCTCCGCCTCCAATCGGTCTCCTGTCTTCAATCGGTTTCGTCTCCAATCGGTCTCTGTTCCCAATCGGTTCTTTCTCCAATCGGTCCCTGTCTCCACCGGTCTCTGGCTCCCAATCGGTCTCTCGCCCCAATCGGTCTCTGTCACCAATCGGTCTCTGGCACCAATCGGTCTCTGCACCAATCGGTCTGTGCCACAGTCTCGGGTACCACTGGTCTCTGCCAATCGGTCTCTCTGCACAATCGGTCTCTGTCTCCAATCGGTCTCTGGTACCAATTGGTCTCCTGCACAATGGTCTCTGTCTTCAATCGGTCTCTGACTCCAATCGGTCTCTGTTTCCAATCGGTCTGTCTCCAATCGGTCTCTGTTTCCAATCGGTCTGTGCCACCAATCGGTCTCTGGCACCAATCGGTCTCTAGCACCAATCGGTCTCTGTCTTCAATCGGTCTCTGGCATCAATCAGTCTCTGGCACCAATCGGTCTCTGGCACCAATCGGTCTCTGTCTCCAATCCGTCTCTGGCACCATACGGTCCCTGGCACCAATCGGCCCTGGCACCAATCGGTCTCCGGCAACAATCGTCCTGGCACCAATCAGTCTGGTCTTCAATCGGTCTCGTCTCCAATCGGTCTCTGTCTCCAGTCGGCCTCAGGTACCAATCGGTCTCTGCACTAATCGGTCTCTGGCACCAATCGGTCTCTGGCGCCAATCGGTCTCTGGCACCAATCGGTCTCTAGCACCAATCGGTCTCTGGCACCAATCGGTCTCTGGCCCCACCGGTCTCCCGGCACCAATCGGTCTCGGCACCACCGGTCTCTGCACCAATCGGCTCCCGGCACCACCACATTGTGGCAAAAATCAGACTCTGTCTCCAGTTCGGTCTCTGTCTCCAATCGGTCTCTGTCTAAGCAATCGGTCCCTGTCTCCAATATGTCCCTGTATCCAATCGGTCCCTGTCTCCAATCAACCCTGTCTCCAATCGGCCCTGCCACCAAGCGGTCTCTGGGTCTCCAATCGGTCTCTCTGGCACCAATCGGTCTCTGGCACCAATCGGTCTCTGGGCACCAATCGGTCTCTGCACCACCCGGTTTAGCAACTAATCAGTCTCGCACCAATCAGTCTCGTTCTCCAATCAGTCTCTGCACCAATCGGTCTCTGGGCACCAATCGGTCTCTGGCTCCACCGTCTCTGGCACCACCGGTCTCTCTGGCACTAATCGGTCTCTGGGCACTAATCGGTCTCTGGCACCAATTTGGTCTCTGGCACCAATTTCCATCTCTGGACTAACTGGTATCTGGCACCACCGGTCTCTGGCACTAATCGGTCTCTGCACCAATCGGTCTCTGCCCCAATCGGTCTCTTTGCTTCGTAATCGGTCTCTGTCCCAAAACGGTCTCTCTGTCTCCAATCTGTCTCTGGCACCAATCGATCTAGTCTCCAATCGGTCTCTGTCTCCAATCGGTCTCTGTCTCCAATCGGTCTCCGTCTCCAATCGGTCTTTCATACTAATCGGACTTCGGCTCCAATCGGTTTCCGGCTCCAATCGGTCTCTGGCCCGATCGGTCTTTGGCACCAATGCTCTGTCTCGGCTGCTCCAATCGGTTCCGGCACCAATCGGTCTCTGGCACCAATGACTGTCTCCAATAGGTCTCTGTCTCCAATCGGTCTCTGTCTCCAATCGGTCCCTGTCTTCAATCGGTCTTTGTCTCCAATCGGTCCCTGTCTCCAATCGGTCCTCGTCTTCAATCGGCCCTCGTCTCCAATCGAACCCCGTCTCCAATCGGTCTTTGTTCTAATCGGTCCCCGTCTCCAATCGGTCCTAGCCTCCAATCGGTCACTGTCTCTAATCGGTCCCTGTCTTTAATCGGTTTCTGTCTCCAATCGGTCTCTGTCTCCAATCGGTCTCTGGCACCAATCGGTCTCTGGCACCAATCGGTCTCTGGCACCAATCGGTCTCTGGCACCAATCGGTCTCTCTCCAATCGGTCTCTGGCACCAATCTGTCTCTGGCACCAATCGGTATCTGGCAATTAATCGGTCTCTGGCACAATCGGCTCTCTGCACCAATCGGTCTCTTGGTCCCAATCGGTCTCTGTTTCCAATCGGTCTCTGTTCCCAAATGGTCTCTGTTCCCAATCTGGTCTCTGCACTAATCGGTCTCTGGCACTAATCGGTCTTTGGGACTAATCGGTATCTGGCACCAATCGGTCTCTGGCACCAATCGGTCTCTGTCTCCAATCGGTCTCTGTCTCCAATCGGTCCTGTCTCCAATCGGTCCCTGTCTCCAATCGGTTTCCTCCAGTCGGTCCCTGTCTCCAATCGGTTTCTGTCTTTAATCGGTCCCTGTCTCCAATCGGTCCGTGTCTCCAATTTGTCCCTCGTCTCCAATCGGTCTCTGTCTCCAATCGGTCTCTGGTCTCCAATCGGTCTCTGTCTCCCATCGGTCTCTGGATCCAATCGGTCTCTGGCACCAATCGGTCTCTGTCTCCAATCGGTCTCTGTTTCCAATCGGTCTCTGTCTCCAATCGGTCTCTGGCTCCAATCGGTCTCTGGCACCACAATCGATCTCTGGCAATCAATCGGTCTCTAGCACCACCGGTCTCTGGGTACCAGTCGGTCTCTGGTCTCTGGCACCAATCGGTCTCTGGCACCAATCGGTCTCTGGGACAAATCGGTATCTGGCACCAATCGGTCTCTGGCACCAATCGGTCTCTGGCACCAATCGGTCTCTGTCTCCAATCGGTCTCTGTTTCCAATCGGTCTCTGTCTCCAAAACGGTCTCTGTCTCCAATCGGTCTCTGGCACCAATCGGTCTCTGGCACCAATCGGTCTCTGGCACCAATCGGTATCTGGCACCAATCGGTCTCTGTCACCAATCGGTCTTCTCCAATCGGTCCTGTTTCCACCGGTGTTGTCTCCAAATGGTCTCCGTTCCAATCGGTCCTGTCTCCAATTGCGCCTGGTCTCCAATCGGTCCTGTCTCAAACCGTTCCTTCTCCAATGGGTACATATCTCCAATCGGTCCTCGTCTCCAATCGGTCCCTGTCTTTAATCGGTCCCTGTCTCCAATCGGTCCGTGTCCAATCGGTCCGTCTCCAATCGGTCCTGTTCCAATCGGTCTCTGTTCCAATCGGTCTCTGTTCCATCGGCGGTCTCTGGCACCAATCGGTCTCTGTCTCCAATCGGTCTCTGTCTCCAATCGGTCTCTGTTTCCAATCGGTCTCTGTGTTTAATCGGTCTCTGTGTCCAATCGGTCTCTGTATCCAATCGGTCTCTGGCTCCAATCGGTCTCTGGCACCAATCGGTATCTGGCACCAATCGGTCTCTGGCACCAATCGGTCTCTAGCACCAATCGGTCTCTGGCACCAATCGGTTTCTGGCACCAATCGGTCTCTAACACCAATCGGTCTCTTGCACCAATCGGTCTCTGTCTCCAATCGGTCTCTGTCTCCAATCGGTCTCTAGCGCCAATCGGTCTCTGGCACCAATCGGTCTCTGTCTCCAATCGGTCTCTGTCTCCAATCGGTCTCTGGCACCAATCGGTCTCTGTCTCCAATCGGTCCCTGTCTCCAATCGGTCCCTGTCTCTAATCGGTCTCTTCCGCCAATCGGTCTCTGTCTCCAATCGGCTCTTTCTCCAATCGGTCTCTGTCTCCAACGGTCTTTGTTTCCAATCGGTCCCCTGTCTCCAATCGGTCCCTGCCTCCTAACGGTCCCTGGCACCAATCGGTCTCGGGCACCAATCGCTCTCTGGGGACCAATCGGTATCTGGCACCAATCGGTCTCTGGCACTAATCGTATGTCTCTGGGACCAATCGGTATCTGGCACCAATCGGTCTCTGCGACCGGCCTCTGGCACCAATCGGTCCTTTGCCCCAATCGGTCTCTGTTTCCAATCGGTCTCGTTCCCAAAACGGTCTCTGTCTCCAATCGGTCTCTGTCTCCAATCGGTCTCTGTACCAATCGGTCTCTGGCACCAATCGGTCTCTGGCACTAATTCGGTCTCTGTCTCCAAAAGGTCTCTCTCTCCAATCGGTCTTTCTGTCCCAATCGGTCTGCTCAATCGTCTTGTCTCCAATCGGTCCTGTCTCCAATCGATCTCGTTCCACGGTCCGTCTCCAATCGGTCCTGTCCCAATCGGTCTCTGGCCCAACTTCAACTCGTCTCCAATCGGTCCTGTCTCCAATCGGTCTCGTCTCCAATCGGTCCTGCTCCAATCGGTCCATGTCTCCAATCGGTCTTTGTCTCCAATCGGTCTCTGTTTCCAATCGGTCTGTCTTCAATCGGTCTCTGTCTCCAATCGGTCTCTGTCTTCAATCGGTCTCTGTCTCCAATCGGGCTCTGCTCAATCGGACTCTGTCTCTAATCGGTCTTGTCTCCATCGGTCCCTGTCTCAATCGGTCCGTCTTCAATCGGTCTCTGTTAACGGTCTTGTCCAATCGGTCTCTGCTCAATCGGTTCTGCTCCAATCGTCTCTGCACCAATCGGTCTCGCTCAATCGATCTCTGCATAATCGGTCTCTGCCCAATCGGTCTTTGCACAATCGGCTCGGCACCAATCGGTCTCCGACCAATCGGTCTCTGGCACAATCGCTCGCACAGGTCTCTGCCCAATCGGTCTCTATCAATCGGTCCTGCTCAATCGGTCTTGCTCCAATCGGTCTCTGCCAATCGATCTTCCCATCGGTCCTGTCTCCAATCGGTCTCGGCACCAATCGGTTCTGCACCAACAGCTCTGGCCCAATGGTCTCTGCACCAATCGTCTCTGCTCCAATCGGTCTCTGCACCAATCGGTCCTGTTCCAATGTCTGTCTCCAATCGGTCTCTCTCCAATCGGTCTCTGTCTAATCGGTCTCTGTCTCCAATCGGTCCTGTCTCCAATCGGTCCTGTCTCAATCGGTCTCTGCTCCAATCGTCTGTCTCCAATCGGTCTGTTCTCCATCGTCTCTGTCTCCAATCGGTCCAGTCTCCAATCGGTCCCTGTCTCAATCGGTCCCTCGTGATGTTTTGCCACGTTTCTGTTTGATGTGACACCTCTTGAGCCATCAATCATCTTAGAAGATCCATCTAGAGAAACACATCCATTATTTAAAGGTTTATCTCGTGTAATTAGGTTTAACATGGTACCATATGAATAACTTTTTTAACCTTAATTTCTCTTAAAAGGTAATACTTTACAGTTAAACTGTGATCTCATGGCCATGAGAAGGTTTTGAAAACCTGAGATTTTGTTAGTAAGAGCTAAGTTTTTGCCTCAGTGTGATCTGAGAAAAAATTCATGTTTTATGCAACAATTTTTTCTCATTTCAAAACAGGTTTTGTTCATTATAAGAGAACCACTTGTCCTGCCGGATTCTTCTATCAAAATCCGGCATCTACATCAAATTTAGGACTTTTTGGACACCTCATTCTCCTCTGTAGCTTCAGATTTGACGTTTTTTGGTCAATTTGAAATATTTTCAATCTGTATTCTGAGCAGCAGATACAGTGCCTACGGACTCTAACAGGGTTCGCTGGCATCGCACAGGTGTCAAGAGGGTCACATACCCTGCAGGCGTTACCCTTACGTATTCTTTGGCAAAGAGGTTCCAAATTATCGATCCATGCTCCCCACTGCTATGACCCCCTCACGGCTGTTTCCCCTTCCCCCAACCCTATAAAAAGCATGCGCGTCTCGCGCAGCTCGCCTCTTGTTCTTGTTCTTTCTGCTACATCCAGTGATGTAGTTTTGTTGATTCTTTTTCGTAGAGCCCGGCTCCTTCAGAGTCGTTATATGTATCAATTTTGTAAATAGTATGTTTTGAATAGAGTTTTTATTTTTTTCCGAATATTTTTTAGATCAGTTTATGAAGACTAAATTAATATTGTTTCTCATTTTGTGAGTGATGCCTGAGCCATGGTTGTTTTTGTTGTTGGTTCCCTTTGAACCAAACAATATATTAATGAAATCGAGTGCATAAATGTATTTAATGTGTTGATATGGATTTGGAAATGGAACTCTTACTTTGAAATGAATATGATGTTTATGAAATGTTAATGATTTGCTAATGTTTATGTTGTTTGCAGCTCTATACAAATGTTATGTTGTATGTATGTCGCTGACCTCTGATTGGTGAGGAGGTTCAGCTAATGTTTACTGCGCATTACTTATGAATGTTGTTAATGTTGCAGTTCCTGCCATAAGTAAGACGGCACTTGGCCGCTTTTGGCAACTTATGGAAAGGGGCTCCCGCTGAAGTAAGTCGGCGCTGGGCCCGCATTCGGCACACGGGAGACTACGTAAAGGCGTTTGCTTGGCCCGTGCGGTAGCTCGAACCGCGGCCCTTGGTTGCAACGTCACGGCCCCGTAGCCGGCAGAGAAGTCGGCTGGGCTACAACTGTCACCGGCACGCAGCGATGGGGTCACTTGCCGACCTTGCATGTGGCATGCTGATCGGCGCTCGTGTCTAGGAACAGTTTTGTTCAGCGAGCAGCTGGCGGGCGCTTATGTACCGCTCACTCTCGCTTACGAGTAAACTTGCTGCATTCCTATGTTGTATGGTTACGAAAGGTATAGTAAGAAATCCATTTCCAAGAATTTTGGTATTATGCACTCCTATGAAAGTTGGTTCCATGGCTCATGCGTAGTTCTGTTTTGTCACGAATGTTATGAAGAAAAAAGGCCAAAATACGGCTTCTTTAGCAAATTGTTGTTGATGCGTTACTCCTCGTCCTAAATTGGGCATTCAAAGGTAGATTATAAGACAGTATTTCTGTATGTGTTAGCGCGATGTTGTTGATGCGCTACTAAGTTAGTGTTCACCTTTTTGTTATAAGGTTTATGTTTGAATTTTCAGCTTCCTCGCCCTAAAGTGGGTTTTGTTGAGAGGTCGACTGAAATTATTAATTCTGTATGTCGGCGCATTTTGACGCGCCTTTGTTCAATGAGACGGCCTCGACCGTCCTTCATTCTTGTTTGTAAATTGTAATTCTGCTTCGTTTTTCCCGCAGCTGTTTTGCAACCTGCGCATCAGGAAAAACCAATATATGTAAAATTGTTTATGCAATAAATGTATTGTGTTGAAAGTTATTTGATTGTCATATCTCCTGATTTGAGATCCTATAAAGTTGTGATACCTTTTTATTAAAAACCTGGGGCGTCCATTTGAAAAGTTCAAGTGTGACGGAAATCTTTTGAATTTCGATAGCTTAGAAGCTTTTGTGTTAGCTTTGCATAATTATTCCCTTAGGCAAATGCATGGTCAGTTCGCTATATATTACGTAGCGAAAATTTATGTAATTAATGTGCTGTTTTCAACAGCTGGCGACCGTACAAAGTAAAATGTTAGTAATTATGAGGTCAGCCGACTTTGAGATTTAACACAAAATTGGCGACCGTGGCAGGACACAAGGATCCAACTTTATGAAACAATCAATAACTTGTATTACTAATTTGTATTTTTTCTTTCAGCTTAAAGATTAATTTGTTTACAGCTGATTTTGTTCCACGTTGTAACGGTTTCACGAGTTCACCTCGTGTCTGTCTTTGAATTTATTTGTCTTCTGGGTTACTTTTGTAACGCCTTTTCTTTGTTATTTGCTTCAGTTCACATACTTTCAGCATGTCTAACTCCGAACCTCCTGCTGAGGAAGTCGTGAACCTCGGAGATGACGAAGCTTTGGAAGCTCGCCTCCTTCGTATTGACCAGCTGCGGAGAAGAGGAGTTATTATAAAGGACGCCTCACCACCTTTGAAAATTTCCTCAACACCGGCGGTAACGTACACGAAATCCCGCATAGGATTCAAACCTTAGAATCAGATTTCGCAAAGTTCCGCGTAATTCAACAGAAATTAGATGCATGCTTTAGTGCGGAGAGCCAGGCAACGAAAAGGCAGATTTGAGAATAGATATTTCGCCCTGATAGCTAGAGCCTCGCAGTGGCACAAGAGCGTAAAACGGCAAGGCCGTCTGTCTCGGCGCAGCCGAGTTTAGTTGCTCCGCCCGTATTAGAGCCAGTGGCCTCGACCGCGGCCGGCCTCGGCCTGCCGGCGCAGAGTACTCCTATACGCACGTCAAATCCGTTCCGCCCGGAACAAGTGAGGCAGGCATTTTCTGTAGATACCGCGTCCTCGCGTACGCCAGTGCCTAGTTCTGATGACGAATATGACGAGGTACCCCGCCTTTCCAACGCCCGCGTATTCACGGCATTCATTTAGGCCGCGCCTACTTTTTGAAAATTCCTTCATTTTCCGGCAATGATTCCAGTGGGAGCATTTTTCTCTTTATTCGAAAGTTTAGTGCATAATTCCCCCGACCTGCAGAAATTGAAAAATGGCACTTTCACAATCTTATCTTACTGGTAGCGCTGCAAAGCTAATTGCCGCTTGCTTACGTCGCGGAAAGTTATGCCGAAGCGATTCATATTCTTAAAAATAGATATGAAAATCCTAAGCTCCGCAAGCATAAATTAATTTCATCTTTATTTAATTACAATATGACTGCGAAAGATTCAGCTAGTCGTTTATTCGCGTTAGTTGATCACTTCAAACGTAATGTTCGTGCTCTTAAGGTTCTAAAAGAACCCGTGGAATATTGGGATTCTATCCTAATTTTTCTCATTACCTCCAAGTTAGACGAACATACGCATAAAGACTGGAAGCGCATTCGGCGCAAACACGCGTATTAACTCTTGACAATTTATACTCGTTCTTGGAGGCCAGAGCCACGTGCCTTGCTAATGTAGCTGCCGATAGGAGAAGTAAAGAAAGGGACACGCCTAAGTCAATACCTAAAAGCAGGAATTTCGTTTCTGATCGGAACGAAGTGTGTAACTTGTGCAAAGGTTCGCACAATCTCATAAAGTGTAAATTATTTCTTGAAAAATCACCTTATGATAGATACACACTCGTCAAAGAAAACCGGCTTTGCTTTGTGTGCCTGAAGTCCGGGCATGGCGTTTCCACTTGCGCAGCCAGGTCGTGTAGTAAATGCAAAAGCAAACACCACTCACTTTTGCATAGAGAATTCGGGCCGCGGGTAAATGTGGAACAAACGGCAGTTGCGAAAGACGAATGCTCCGAGGTCGCGGAGTGCGAGACTGTAAGCGCGCACGTGAATAACAACTTGCCTCGAAAGCGCGCTGTCTACCGTCCGCGTATTAGTAAAGAACGCGGAAAAAAAAGCTTGTTAAATTCAGAGCCCTTCTTGACAACGGTAGCACGCATTCTCTAATTACTGAATCGGCCGTAAAGAAATTGAAGGTACAGGCTAACACTACTTCAATCTGCATTACCGAGTCGCGCACTGTTTCAAAATCTTTAAAATCAGTTCGCTTGTCAATGGCCTCCGCTGTTAGAAATTTTTAACTTCAGCAAATGCACTTGTAGTAAAGAATATTACGTCTGACATTCCTACTCACTCTCTCGATCTCACTAATGTCAAAATTCCTAAAATGTAAAGCTTCGGACGGATACATTGTAACCGGCACTATAAACAATTCTTCTTTAGCACATTGCGGCTCCTGTTGATATTTTGTTAGGCGCCGACGTGTTTTGGAATTGCTTAAGATCACGTAAAGTAAAACTTCCGCGTACAAACTGCTTAAATTTGACATTGAAAGAAACTGCATTCGGATACATTGTAACCGGCACTATAAAGAATTCTTCTTTAGCTCGATCTAGTCTTTGTAATTTTGTAACGGAACAACTTAATTTTGAAAAGTTCTGGGAATCGGAAGAAATTCGCGACAATGACTCGCGTTCGAATGAAAATGATTTTTGTGAGAATATGTTTCTAAATTCCTTTTCTCGTGATTCTGATGGAAGGTTTATCGTGAGTTATCCGCTCTTAGAGCACGAATTCGGCATGCCGCTTTCACGTAAAAGCGCCGCTAACAGATTCTTTGCAATAGAAGCTAGATTTCAGAATAATGCGGAATTGAAAGAACAGTATTTCGAGTTCATGCGAGAATATCTTCGTTTGGATCATATGGAACTTGCAAATGATCAATTTTCCGATGGCGGCAAGGTGAACTACTTGATCCACCATCCTGTATTTAAAGACGGAAAAATAAGAATTGTTTTTGACGGGTCCTTTTGTAATCGACCGGGCATTTGTATAAATAATTTAATGCCCGCGGGCCCAGTAGTTCAACCGGATTTGTTCTCTTTATTAATAAATTTCCGCTTCGGGAAACTGGCATTTTGCGCGGACATAGAAAAATTTTATCGTCAAGTATTGATTTCTCCCGAGCAAAGAGACCTTCAGCGCATTTTGGCGCTTCGACTGACCACTCCGCCGCAGGCGTACCGGTTGAAAACAGTAACTTATGGTCTTACTAGTTCTGCCTTTCTTGCCACGCGTGCTCTGTTGCAACTCGCCGTGGAAAATGAAAAGGAATGTCCGCTTGCTTCTCGCCTAATAAAAAACAACTTCTATGTAGATGATTTAGTATTCAGCTGTTCTGATGAGAATTTCGCAATTGATGCTCTTGCAGAATTAATTCAATTATTAAATAAAGCATGCTTTCCGCTCGCTAAATGGCGGTCAAATTCTCGCCAAACTCTTGATAAACTTAAAGTTTCAATGTCCGTTGGACCTGTTCAACTCACGGACAAAGAAGTTACGAAAACCTTAGGCCTTTTGTGGGTTCGAAACCGATAAATTAATTTTTTCTCACATGAATCTCTAATTCCGGTCACCAAACGCTGATTCTTTCAGAAATTGAAGCTATTTGATCCTTTAGCGCTAAGCCCTTGCATAATTAAGGCTAAGGTGTTAATGCAACAATTGTGGAAGCTTAAGATAGGTTGGGATGATCAGGTGCCAGCCGACCTTATGGCAAACTGGTCCAATTTTTTCAATAATCTTTTTACTCTGAATAATCTCGCTATAGAAAGGCATGTGCCCGTGCTAGGCGACTCGCTAGAACTTCATGTTTTCTGCGACGCAAGCTCTTCCGCCTATGCGGCAGCAGTTTATTTAGTTACAAACAATGCCTCTCATTTGATCGCTTCGAAAACCAGGGTCGCTCCGGCAAAAGAAACGGTAACAATTCCTAGGCTCGAGCTCTGCGCCGCCCTACTCGGTGCGACGCTCGCCGATAAAATTATTAAAATTAGTTCTGTTACGTATTCGGACGTGTATTTCTGGTCCGATGCTCAGGTCGTGCTTCACTGGCTTTCAAAGCCACCTGCCAACTGGATCCCTTATGTGGCGAATCGAGTCATAAAGATTCATAAATTAACTAAAAACTTTAAATGGCTTCATGTGCCGACCAAAGAAAATCCCGCCGACATAGCTTCGAAGGCTGACCCTAAAAATTAATAAACAATTTTTTGTGGTGGCATGGCCCAGGTTTTGCTATTACCTCGCACCTCGTGGCCTCCACAGCCCGTAGACGAATCCTTCGGTCTCGCTTTGGTTCATGCTACGCCGTTCAATGCTCCCGCACCGCCTAATTCTTTATTAACAAAGTACTCCGACTACAACAAACTTCTACGAGTAGTCGGGTGGATCTTGCGATTTGTCAATAATTGCCGGCAAAGTCAAAAAGAAAGTACGGAGCAGGGAAGTTCTTACGGCTCCGGAAATAAATCCAGCCGAAATTAGAATTTTGAAATGCTTACAATCTGAATGCTTTCTCTCGAAATTAAACTATTAATTGACAAACAACATCTTTCTCCGAAAAGCCCTTTAACCTGTCTCAATCCATTCTTAGATGAAGATGGATTATTAAGAGTAGGAGGCCGACTGCAATTTTCTGATTTGGAGTTTGACCAAAAACACCCTATTATTCTTCCATTTAATCACTTTGTCACTAAGCTGATTATTAAATATACTCACGAGAAAAATTCCCATTTGGGGCCCACAGCCTTGCTTTCTCTTTTACGCTCTAGGTTCTGGCCTCTTAAGGGGCTCCGTTCTGTTAAAGGAGTCGTCCGTAAATGTATAATTTGTTTCAAAGCCAGTCCTGTGCCTGCCGAGCAGATTATGGCTCCGCTTCCATCATCACGCGTTGAAGCATCTTTGCCATTCCTCCATACAGGTCTGGATTATGCCGGCCCATTTCTTTGCTCAACATCCTCTAATAAGCAGCATACTGAGAAAACATATATCTTGATTCTCACTTGCATGGCTACTCGTGCCGTTCATCTCGAGCACGTTGTGTCTGCAACTTCTGATGCATTTTTATTAGCGCTCCGGCGTTTCATTGCCAGGCGCGGGAAACCGAGCGTCTTATACAGTGATAATGCTGAAACCTTTAAGGGGGCGCAGAGGAAAATGGCAGAGTGGATGGGGAAGGAGATGAAAAGTGTTCCTCAAGAATGGGTTAATTTTTTAACAAATAATAGGATTGAGTGGAAATATATTCCTCCCTACGCCCCACATCACGGGGTGTGTGGGAGCGTATGGTCAAAAATGTCAAATCTTTATTATATAAGTCAACCCAAATGAAAGTTCTATCTCATGACAAATTTTCTACTCTGCTAATAGAAATAGAGGCAATTCTTAATTCAAAACCCTTGTGCTCTATATCAGATGATGTTGACTCAATAGAAGCCCTTACCCCCTCTCACATTTTACTCGGCAAGCAGCTCAACACCTTGGCTCTGCCACCTCCCCCGCCTACCATTACTAAATCTTTAAATGTATTCCAGGCTATACAGGCACAAAGGTCCCTGTTCTGGAAGCGGTGGAGTGCTGAATATCTAAACCAGCTGCAGACCAGGGCCAAGTGGCGCACCAGCAGCCCGGACCTAAAGGTGGGACAGCTGGTCATTGTGAGAGTGGAAGACCTCCCACCTCTCATCTGGCCTCTGGGGAAAGTGCTGGAGATCCTTCCCGGACGCGACTATCGAGTTAGGATAGTCAAGCTGAAAACTTCGCAAGGTGTAATCACTCGCACCTTGCCGAAGATCTGCCCTCTTCCCTTCGCTGAGGACGCAGATAATCTGTGTAGAGTGCCATCTCCCTCTACGCGTAGCTTCCTGTAATAGAGGTTGAGTGAGCGCATTCCACAGTGACTTGGTTAAGCACTCTGTTCTGCACTCCAGGTTCCCCCCCCCCCCAGCATGTTAAATTTGAAAAATTTAAGTGCCTACAGTTTACTGTGTTTTGTGATGTAACCCTCCAGTGAAGCCATCAATCATCTTAGAAGACCATCTGAGAAAACACATCCATTATTTATAAGGTTTATTCATGTAATTAGGTTTAACATGGTACCATATGAATAACTTTTAACCTTAATTTCTCTTAAAGGTAATACTTTTCAGTTAAACTGTGATCTCATGGCCATGAGAAGGTTTTGAAAACCTGAGATTTTGTTAGTAAGAGCTAAGTTTTTGCCTCAGTGTGATCTGAGAAAAAATTCATGTTTTATGCAACAATTTTTTCTCATTTCAAAACAGGTTTTTGTTCATTATAAGACAACCACTTGTCCTGCCGGATTCTTCTATCAAAATCCGGCATCTACATCAAATTTAGGACTTTTTGGACACCTCATTCTCCTCTGTAGCTTCAGATTTGACGTTTTTTGGTCAATTTGAAATATTTTCAATCTGTATTCTGAGCAGCAGATACAGTGCCTACGGACTCTAACAGGGTTCGCTGGCATCGCACAGGTGTCAAGAGGGTCACATACCCTGCAGGCGTTACCCTTACGTATTCTTTGGCAAAGAGGTTCCAAATTATCGATCCATGCTCCCCACTGCTATGACCCCCCCCCTCACGGCTGTTTCCCCTTCACCAACCCCTATATAAAGCATGCGCGTCTCGCGCAGCTCGCTCTCTTGTTCTTGTTCTTTCTGCTACATCCAGTGATGTAGTTTTGTTGATTCTTTTTCGTAGAGCCCGGCTCCTTCAGAGTCGTTATATGTATCAATTTTTATTTATGTTGAAAATTTATATTAATGAAATCGAGTGCATAAATGTATTTAATGTGTTGATATGGATTTGGAAATGGAACTCTTACTTTGAAATGAATATGATGTTTATGAAATGTTAATGATTTGCTAATGTTTATGTTGTTTGCAGCTCGTTACTACAAATGTTATGTTGTATGTATGTCGCTGACCTCTGATTGGTGAGGAGGTTCAGCTAATGTTTACTGCGCATTACTTATGAATGTTGTAATGTTGCAGTTCCTGCCATAAGTAAGACGGCACTTGGCCGCTTTTGGCAACTTATGGAAAGGTGCTCCCGCTGAGAGTAAGTCGGCGCTTGGCCGCATTCGGCACACGGGAGACTACGTAAAGGCGTTTGCTTGGCCCGTGCGGTAGCTCGAACCGCGGCCCTTGGTTGCAACGTCACGGCCCCGTAGCCGGCAGAGAAGTCGGCTGGGCTACAACTGTCACCGGCACGCAGCGATGGGGTCACTTGCCGACCTTGCATGTGGCATGCTGATCGGCGCTCGTGTCTAGGAACAGTTTTGTTCAGCGAGCAGCTGGCGGGCGCTTATGTACCGCTCACTCTCGCTTACGAGTAAACTTGCTGCATTCCTATGTTGTATGGTTACGAAAGGTATAGTAAGAAATCCATTTCCAAGAATTTTGGTATTATGCACTCCTATGAAAGTTGGTTCCATGGCTCATGCGTAGTTCTGTTTGTCACGAATGTTATGTAAGAAAAGAAGGCCAAAATACGGCTTCTTTAGCAAATTTGTTTATGTACATTTCTATCTACCTCGTCCTAAATTGGGCATTCAAAGGTAGATTATAAGACAGTATTTCTGTATGTGTTAGCGCGATGTTGTTGATGCGCTACTAAGTTAGTGTTCACCTTTTTGTTATAAGGTTTATGTTTGAATTTTCAGCTTCCTCGCCCTAAAGTGGGTTTTTTTGAGAGGTCGACTGAAATTATTAATTCTGTATGTCGGCGCATTTTAACGCGCCTTTGTTCATGTGAGACGGCCTCGACCGTCCTTCATTCTTGTTTTGTAAATTGTAATTCTGCTTCGTTTTTCCCGCAGCTGTTTTGGAACCTGCGCATCAGGAAAACCAATTTATGTAAAATTGTTTATGCAATAAATGTGCTATGTTGAAAGTTATTTGATTGTCATATCTCCTGATTTGAGATCCTATAAAGTTGTGATACCTTTTCATTAAAAACCTGGGGCGTCCATTTAAAAAGTTCAAGTGTGACGACAATCTTTTGAATTTCGATAGCTTAGAAGCTTTTGTGTTAGCTTTGATAATTATTTCCTTAGGCAAATGCATGGTCAGTTCGCTATATATTACTAGCGAAAATTTATGTAATTAATGTGCTGTTTTCAACAGCTGGCGACCGTACAAAGTAAAATGTTAGTAATTATGAGGTCAGCCGACTTTGAGATTTAACACAAAATTGGCGACCGTGGCAGGACACAAGGATCCAACTTTATGAAACAATCAATAACTTGTATTACTAATTTGTATTTTTTCTTTCAGCTTAAAGATTAATTTGTTTACAGCTGATTTTGTTCCACGTTGTAACGGTTTCACGAGTTCACCTCGTGTCTGTCTTTGAATTTATTTGTCTTCTGGGTTACTTTTGTAACGCCTTTTCTTTGTTATTTGCTTCAGTTCACATACTTTCAGCATGTCTAACTCCGAACCTCCTGCTGAGGAAGTCGTGAACCTCGGAGATGACGAAGCTTTGGAAGCTCGCCTCCTTCGTATTGACCAGCTGCGGAGAAAGAGGAGTTACTATAAAGGACGCCTCACCACCTTTGAAAATTTCCTCAACACCGGCGGTAACGTACACGAAATCCCGCATAGGATTCAAACCTTAGAATCAGATTTCGCAAAGTTCCGCGTAATTCAACAGAAATTAGATGCATGCTTTAGTGCGGGAGAGCCAGGCAACGAAAAAGCAGATTTCGAGAATAGATATTTCGCCTTGATAGCTAGAGCCTCGCAGTGGCACAAGAGCGTAAAACGGCAAAGGCCGTCTGTCTCGGCGCAGCCGAGTTTAGTTGCTCCGCCCGTATTAGAGCCAGTGGCCTCGACCGCGGCCGGCCTCGGCCTGCCGGCGCAGAGTACTCCGATACGCACGTCAAATCCGTTCCGCCCGGAACAAGTGAGGCAGGCATTTTCTGTAGATACCGCGTCCTCGCGTACGCCAGTGCCTAGTTCTGATGACGAATATGACGGCACCTCCGCCTTTCCAACGCCCCGTGTATTCACGACATTCATTTAGGCCGCGCCTACCTGTTTTGAGAATTCCTTCATTTTCCGGCAATGATTCCGAGTGGGAGCATTTTTCTCTTTATTCGAAAGTTTAGTGCATAATTCCCCATGACAGCTGGTCATTGTGAGAGTGGAAGACCTCCCACCTCTCATCTGGCCTCTGGGGAAAGTGCTGGAGATCCTTCCCGGACGCGACTATCGAGTTCGGATAGTCAAGCTGAAAACTTCGCAAGGTGTAATCACTCGCACCTTGCCGAAGATCTGCCCTCTTCCCTTCGCTGAGGACGCCGATAACCTGTGTAGAGTGCCATCTCCCTCTACGCGTAGCTTCCTGTAATAGAGGTTGAGTGAGCGCATTCCACAGTGACTTGGTTAAGCACTCTGTTCTGCACTCCAGTTTCCCCCCCCCCCCAGCATGTTAAATTTGGAAAATTTAAGTGCCTACAGTTTACTGTATTTTGTGATGTGAACCCTCCAGTGAAGCCATCAATCATCTTAGAAGACCATCTGAGAAGAAAACACATCCATTATTTATAAGGTTTATTCATGTAATTAGGTTTAACATGGTACCATATGAATAACTTTTTTAACCTTAATTTCTCTTAAAAGGTAAAATTTACAGTTAAACTGTGATCTCATGGCCATGAGAAGGTTTTGAAAACCTGAGATTTTGTTAGTAAGAGCTAAGTTTTTGCCTCAGTGTGATCTGAGAAAAAATTCATGTTTTATGCAACAATTTTTTCTCATTTCAAAACAGGTTTTTGTTTATTATAAGAGAACCACTTGTCCTACCGGATTCTTCTATCAAAATCCGGCATCTACATTAAATTTAGGACTTTTTGGACACCTCATTCACCTCTGTAGCTTCAGATTTGACGTTTTTAGGTCAATTTGAAATATTTTCAATCTGTATTCTGAGGAGCAGTTACAGTGCCTGCGGACTCTCACAGGGTTCGCTGGCATCGCACAGGTGTCGAGAGGGTCACATACCCTGCAGGCGTTACCCTTACGTATTCTTTGGCAAAGAGGTTCCAAATTATCGATCCATGCTCCCCACTGCTGTGACCCCCCCTCACGGCTGTTACCCCTTCGCCAAAAAAGCATGCGCGTCTCGCGCAGCTCGCCTGCTCTTTCTTGTTTCTTTCGGCTACATTCTGTGATGTAGTTTTGGATTTTTTGCAGAGCCCGGCTCCTTCAGAGTCGTCAAATGTATCAATTTGTACATAGTATTTCTTGTAAATAGTCCGTTTTTAATAGATATAGCACCATTTTCCGATGTATGTTAGTTTAAGTTTCTTACCGAAGTATGTTAGTTTACAATAGATCAGTTTATGAAGACTTAATAATATTGTTTCTCATTTCGTCAGTGAAGCCTGAGCCATGGTTGTTTTTTTTTTTTATTGTTGGTTCCCTTTGAACCAAACAATATATTAATGAAATTGAGTGCATAAATGTATTTAATTTGTTGATATGGACTTGGAAATGGAACTCTTACTTTGAAATGAATATGATGTTAATGAAATGTTAATGATTTACTAATGTTTATGTTGTTTGCAGCTCGTTTACTACAAATGTTATGTTGTATGTATGTCGCTGACCTCTGATTGGTGAGGAGGTTCAGCTAATGTTTACTGCGCATTACTTATGAATGTTGTTAATGTTGCAGTTCCTGCCATGAGTAAGACGGCACTTGGCCGCATTTGGCAATTTATGGAAAGTTGCTCCCGCTGAGAGTAAGTCGGCGCTTGGCCGCATTCGGCACTCGGGAGACTACGAAAGGCGTTTGCTTGGCCCGTGCGGTAGCTCGAACCGCGGCCCTTGGTTGCAACGTCACGGCCCCGCAGCCGGCAGAGAAGTTGGCTGGGCTACAGCTGTCACCGGCACGGAGCGATGGGGTCACTTGTATGTGGCATGTTGATCGGCGCTCGTGTCTAGGCACAGCTTTGTTCAGCGAGTAGCGGGCGGGCGCTTATGGACCGCTCACTCTCGCTTACGCGTAAACTTGCTGCATTCCTATGTTGTAATGTTACGAAAGGTATAGTAAGAAATCCATTTCCAAGAATTTTGGTATTATGCACTCCTATGAAAGTTTGTTCCATGGCTCATACGTAACTCTGTTTATCACGAATGTTATGTAAGAAAAGAAGGCCTAAATACGGCTTCTTTAACAAATTTGTTTATGTACGTTTCTATCTACCTCGTCCTAAATTGGGCATTCAAAGGTAGATTATAAGACAGTATTTCTGTATGTGTTAGCGCGATGTTGTTGATGCGCTACTAAGTTAGTGTTCACCTTTTTGTAATAAGGTTTATGTTTGAATTTTCAGCTTCCTCGCCCTAAAGTGGGTTTTTTTGAGAGGTCGACTGAAATTATTAATTCTGTATGTCGGCGCATTTTAACGCGCCTTTGTTCATGTGAGACGGCCTCGACCGTCCTTCATTCTTGTTTTGTAAATTGTAATTCTGCTTCGTTTTTCCCGCAGCTGTTTTGGAACCTGCGCATCAGGAAAAACCAATTTATGTAAAATTGTTTATGCAATAAATGTGTTATGTTGAAAGTTATTTGATTGTCATATCTCCTGATTTGAGATCCTATAAAGTTGTGATACCTTTTCATTAAAAACCTGGGGCGTCCATTTGAAAAGTTCAAGTGTGACGACAATCTTTTGAATTTCGATAGCTTAGAAGCTTTTGTGTTAGCTTTGCATAATTATTTCCTTAGGCAAATGCATGGTCAGTTCGCTATATATTACGTAGCGAAAATTTATGTAATTAATGTGCTGTTTTCAACAGCTGGCGACCGTACAAAGTAAATTATTGTTAATTAAGAGGTCGGCCAAGTTTGAGATTTAACACAAAATTGGCGACCGTGGCAGGACAAAAGGATCCAACTTTATGAAACAATCAATAACTTGTATTGCTAATTTGTATTTTCCTTTCAGCTTAAAGATTAATTTGTTTACAGCTGATTTTGTTCCACGTTGTAACGGTTTCACGAGTTCACCTCGTGTCTGTCTTTGAATTTATTTGTCTTCTGGGTTACTTTTGTAACACCCTTTCTTTGTTATTTGCTTCAGTTCACATACTTTCAGCATGTCTAACTCCGAACCTCCTGCTGAGGAAGTCGTGAACCTCGGAGATGACGAAGCTTTGGAAGCTCGCCTCCTTCGTATTGACCAGCTGCGGAGAAAGAGGAGTTATTATAAAGGACGCCTCACCACCTTTGAAAATTTCCTCAACACCGGCGGTAACGTACACGAAATCCCGCATAGGATTCAAACCTTAGAATCAGATTTCGCAAAGTTCCGCGTAATTCAACAGAAATTAGATGCATGCTTTAGTGCGGGAGAGCCAGGCAACGAAAAAGCAGATTTCGAGAATAGATATTTCGCCTTGATAGCTAGAGCCTCGCAGTGGCACAAGAGCGTAAAACGGCAAAGGCCGTCTGTCTCGGCGCAGCCGAGTTTAGTTGCTCCGCCCGTATTAGAGCCAGTGGCCTCGACCGCGGCCGGCGCAGAGTACTCCTATACGCACGTCAAATCCGTTCCGCCCGGAACAAGTGAGGCAGGCATTTTCTGTAGATAGTAGGTGGCAGGAGTGTCGCCACGAAGTGGAAAATTTTTGTTCCATATGTATGAGAATTCTCATGAATCATCAAGTATTTGTTTTCGTAAAGAATGTGTAATGAAATTAGCAAAGAATCAGGTTATATACGAGTTGGAATTGCTTTACAACCAACTTAGAAAGCAGTTTAGTACGTGAAAACACAGTTGATCGTTTGGGATGTCAAGTTCCTTTTCCAGTGCATGTGAATTCTTCAATATTTACGGAAATATTACTTAGAAACTGAGCTCAGTGTTGAATTTATATTTCTTTGTGAAAAAGAATCATAATCACTAAAATAACCCAGGTTATATGTTTGAAGTAATAGTAATTATGTTAGAACCAAGGAGATTTTATAAACCCCGTGACATTGCGTATAGAAACTTACGAAATCTTTATCTTAAAGAATTGATAAGTTAATAAAAGTATGTAATCGGAAATAAAGTCTTAAATGTTTCATGCTTTACAACCAACTTGAAAGCAGTTTATTACTTGAAAACACAGTTGATCGTTGTGGGATGTATAAGTTCCTTTTCCAGTGCATGTGAATTCTTTAATATTTACGGAAATATTACTTAGAAACTGAGCTCAGTGTTAAATTTACATCTCTTTGGAAAGAATGAAAATAACCCAGGTTATATGTTAGAATTAATAGAAATTATGTTAGAACCAAGGAGATTTTATAAACCCCCGTGACGTGTGCGTATAAAAAGTTAAGGATTGGATTTTTTCGTATTGTTTTTGTTTTGATTTTTTTCGTTTTTTTGTTTCTGTTTTCTTTCTTCGTTTTGGTTTTTTTGCATTTTCGTTTTCTTGTTTTTCGTGTTTTTCGTTTATTTTTGCGTTTTCGTGCTTTAATTTTCGTTTTTTGGCGTATTTTTCGTTTTTTTTTGTTTTGGTGTTTTTCGTTGTTTTTTTTCGTTTACGTTTTTTTCTTCATTTTTACCAAGTGTCATGAAAAAAATTACACTCTGATTTCTGATTCTGACTGGGAGAGCACTAAATGAAGTCATTGTGCCAGGTAGTGCACAAATACTGTATCGGTATATCTATCTCTAACATCTTGCGGCAGGACTGAGAAAGATCCAAAACGTGCCGTTTTCCATCTTGGAGATACTACTCTCAGATGCCACGTTAGAAAACCCCAAGTATAAACCTGATTTTTAAGGGCCTTTGTACGCCCTCCTTTGGAGGGGAAGTAAAGCCGGGGGTGCTATGTTATAGATTTACTGCATATAAAAGATGCTCAAGAATCGTCAGTTTCGTCGCGCGACCAATACTTCTTTTCTCTACTAGACCTCGCGAGTTCCGCCACGCTCTCCTTCGAGTGTAGCACCATTTGCCTGAGGGCCCTGAGCATCGCCACGTAAAATAAGGCATAAATTTGGGAATACCAAAAAACTATGTGTGATTTTATTTCAACAAATAACAAAAATTGTGCTCAGTGCCGGAGCTTGACAATTTTGGGCCTGGAGCAACGCTGAAACGTCCCCGAAAAAAATTTAAAAAGTGAAAGTTGCATCAAGAAACTATGTGTGATTTTATTTCAACAAATAACAAAAATTACGTTTAAGCTAGAAAAAAAGGTGTTGGAAAAATATTTTAAATAAGTTTTAATTAAAAGTATTTATTGATCAAATACAATTTTTATGGTGAGCTTAAAACATTAAAAAGTGTTTATCCTTATTAAATTCATGAAATAAAAAAATATGAATTTCTGTAGAACCTATTTAATGTTAGCTCATTTAATTCATTTCATAGAGACCTCCCTTTATAAGTAGACTGGGGGCGGATTTTAATGAAATGCTTTTTTCTTTTCACTTAAGAACGATTCTTTTTATGTCATGACAAAAGGAAATTACCCATTTTTAAGTCGTTTTTGTCGATTTCCCACAAAAAAGTATTTTTAATGTCATTTTAATGGTACTTGCTTCAAATAAATATTTACGAGATGCAAAAATGTTCTCCACAGAATTCCTGATTAGCCTATTCGATTTTCCTCATATATTAATATCAATCTTTGGATACTATATAATTTAAGGTTTGTGAAGCCCACGGCGCCATTGTGACCCCGATTTCACGATAAATAAAGACAGATTTTCTTGTCCAAACCCAAAGGATCAGGCTGTGATAAATTGGACAAAGAAAAGAGCCTCGATTCATCATTAACATACCCAAGGGTTTTGAGTTGTTCATCTGGCCTGGTTTTATTAAATTTTTATGTCATTTGTCTTTGTTTTAGGCATTTTAAAAACATTTAAAGACATTTTATTGATCATTTTGGATGATGTTTTAAAGTGTTTTAAGTCATCAAAATCCGCCTAGTAATGACTAATTTACTATTTAAAGCAAAAATACTGTAAGGTAAAAGTTTAAGGAAAGTTTTCATTAGATATCAATTACTGTACCGCAAGTTTAAAATTATAAAATTTTCTCAAGTACTAATTCTTTTAATTTTTTCTAATTTTCCCATCTTTTGGGCCTCTTGTGGGGCCCTAGGCATCGTGCCCCCCTGTCCATGCCTTGTGCTGATGCTGATTATCTGAGTGTCTGTATTTTTTAAAAAACATTCAAACTTGCCCCGTATGAAATGTAAAGGAGTGTTTTTTTCCAGTAAAAGTAAAAGGTTTAACATGCTTTACAAAAACACATCAACATTTTCTGTCATCTAGAAAGTTTTTTACAAATGACAAAAGACGTACAAGACAAAGTCATTCAATATATAATTATAATTTTTAAGCTATAGTGATGTGGTGATGTGAAAATAAAACCAAATCTAGTTATACAAAGTACAAAAAAGGTTTTAAAAATGACATATATTTTCAATATTCAATACAACTATGAAAGAAACACTCAAATATTTTGAGTACTTCTTAAAAGGAGAGCTGCAGTTAAATCCTTTCATGTTAAGAGAGTGCGAAAGTGCATTATGACTACGTATTAGTGGGTAGAAGATAAAGGTATAAGCTTCATTAATTTGAGCTGCAAATGCAGGTAAAAAACTGTTTCCTCATTTGATTTCTGATAACTTCTTTCCAAAGGGGAGTCCTTTTCTTCTTCTAACTAGTAAGAGGTTTTGATTCTTGCTTTCAAAATTGGAAATTTTAATGAGTAGCAGGTACTGGTCAGGGTTATGAAATTTTTTTTAATTCAAAAAAAACTTTCCCACATAGAGACATCATTTCTTTTGACGTTTTATAAAGATTATCATTTTTAAATAAATGAAAGGTGTATTTTCTTTAATCATTCAGTGCACTTAATGGACCTCATTCTGTAAATATTTACCGTTTACATTACAGGTATGTCCTTTATGATACCCTCTTTTGTTATATTTCTTATCTTATGGCACAGAATGGTCTATGTAAGTATGACATTTTTCCATATTTTAACTTCAGCAGGTAGTTGTTTTCCGCTTTCCACTAATAGACCTCCTAGACCTGTTTTCCTTAACAAACCCTTTTAAACCCATAAGGAACACATTTACAAATATGGAATAAAGTTTTTAGTGCTGGGTTTTTTGGGAAGGTTCCCTAAATGACAAATATTTGGAAAAAGAAAAGATGAACCAGGTAAAAAAGATTTTGCATTAAAGACATAGGAATTCATACAGTCATTGTCACTGAGTAGTTATAACTTTGCAACTGTCTGTTTGAATTCTAGTTTGTAATTTTTATGTTCACATTCCTTAGTGAGTTTCTAGTGGAAAAACTAACATTACCAGCTAACTGGGAAATACTATCTGAACTGTGAGTTATAATGGTAGATTTATGTTCTAAACTTTTGGTCACCAGGGAAATCTTGGTTGTATCAAACAAGCCAAAACAACAAAATTATTTATCTTCTTGCAATACATCAGAAAGAAAGGGGCAAAAGAAACCATCAAAACCAATCTTGCATATAACAAAACGAAGATTAGAGTAGACGTCCCGGATCAAAATGGTCGACAATTACACGTCATGAAGGCATACTGTCAATGACCAATGTGTTTAACAACAAGATTGACGTTGCTGCTTTGGATGTTATAAATCTTCTAAACGTTCAAGTCTTATATCAATGGGAAAGGGTTATATGCAATTGGCAGAGAATTTTCCATCTAATATAAAAAATAGGTGAGAAACCCTCATTTCTCAAAAGAACCCCAAATGCTCGAAGTCCCGGGATTCAAGGACAAAAATTTGACACAACTCAAAGATCATTTCCAAAGCAAATAAAGAGCAAGGCGAATGTTTACAAATATAATATAGTGGTAAATTCTTATAAATTCTTTCTATTGAGGTTGTTCTTTCTTTTCAGGTTCTGTTTATGCCTCTGAAAGGCAAAACAAAACCCACAGTATTTTGTGTGAAAACAAACTTTTACTAGAACATTTAAAAAACAGTATTTTGCACTATAGTTGAAAACAAATAAGTAAAATTCTTATTATGTTTAAAAGTTTAAAATGTAAGTTTACTTAATAATAAAAATCATGGCATTCATTCTTCATTGCGGTCACAAATTATTGTTTTTTAGAGGGCTTCTGAACCTACAAATGGAAAGTCACAAAATCTAAACTCTGTGCATTGAAGGGTTAAAGGCTCTTAAATGCATATTTTCAATAGATGCAGTTTAAAAGAATACCGAACAAATGTAATTTATTGGATTATTATATTAGCTAGATTTTTTTTTAATATATCCATAGAAACTTCCAGCTTATGTACTTTGAAACATATTTACAAACAATATTCTCCTTTCACATTTCAATCCATTCAAATTCAATTTTTCTTCTTTTTTTGTCACAAAAAAAATGGATCTATTACCAAATAGAAAATGATTAAACCCTTTCTTTCAATTTCTCTAAACATTTTCAATTACCATATTCTTTCTTTTTTTGGGCATTGATTAGCAAATAAACCTTGCATATGCAGTAACAATAAATTTCAAATGTGGGAGCGTAACAACATAAATTGTTTTAAAACCTTTTCTTCTACCTTAGTTCTTATTCTGGGTAAAAGACATGTTTATTTTAAATACTGAATTTTAAGGCCTTGGATAGTAAGTAAGATCGACAGAGGAACTAGATTACACATCATGGCAACTGCTTGATTTGGGACAAAAATACAAGTACAGTAAAACTTCATTTATGTGTTTTAAGGAGACTGAAGGAAAAATTTGAGTAGAAAACTGCTTAACAAAATGAGGAAAATCTATGCAAATAAAACTCAGTATTCACAACTCACTTTTTAAAAAGGAGTCTAATCTAAACCCTTTGCTTTTGCTGAACCTAAAGAATATTTGAATATTCCCCTCAAAATGTAACAACTGCTTCATAATCACCCACATTCCTGCGTACTTATACAGAAAACAATTGCCCGATGTTTTCTGGCAATTTTGCTCATTATGTAAAGCCTTAGGAACACTAGTGGATACAGGTGTCACTATCTTACCCCTGAGGTTTTTTCAGTCTCCTCAGTTCCTCTCAAATGTTGGTGAAAGGCTGATAAGCCTCACTGCCTTCAGAACTCTGAATCAAACAGATTCCTGAAACTCTCTAGAATGACCAATAAATATCACTTACTGCTATTAGTCATTATTCATCTGGACTTTTTTGTGCACCAATAAACATGAAAATGAATAAACATAAAATGCTTATCTGAAATAATTTAAGATAGGAAGTAATAGAAATTTGTCTGGGACTTATAAACAACAACACATAAACATGAAAAATGTGTAAGTGCAAAACACACAAATGGGGTTTTTCTGTAACATATGATATCAGTAACTTACATACTAACTTTGGCTTGATAAGCCTATCCCAAATTTTAAAACAAAGAGTAACATCTGAACATCTTACTCCCACATCCCCTTCATTACCCAACTACCCTCAAAAAGGGGAAAGAGATTAAGATAAATAATCTTAAAGCTTATTTCAAACTTCTCAGGTTTGTATAATGAAGTACAGTATATAAATACAGTTTTGTACAAATATACAAAACATCAGTTTGCAAATCATCTTATTCAGAAGAAAGGTGATTAACAAGCATTTTCATATTAATAGCAATTATCAAGTAGTAATTATTTATCAAAGCAGGAAGTAATCAATCAATAACAAAGCAACAGAATATGTTGCAGTTTTCACCTTTTTTAACAAAATAAAACTACAAGAAAGAATATTTTAGTCCTAGACTTTAACAATTGAGATAGCAGCTTACTGCAAAACTAAAAAAAAGGTAATCTGGAATCTCATGAGTTCAAAATCACTTCCCACATTAATATAAAAGTATGGACAAATAAAATCCAATCACAGTTTAAACAAAACAAAACATTACCTCTATACAAAAAGAAAGTGCATCCATGTTGCCCTTTTTAAAATTTGATACAAATATTCACATACGCTCCTTCACAGCTGCCTTATTGCTGTTTAATACTGTGTCATGTTGACCAATTTACATTTTCCAAAAGCCAAAACCATCCTTGCACAATGATGATTCTTTCAATTAATGCATCACTTTCCATTTGCCTATGCTCTCTCATCTGCATCTGTCAGAAAATTAAAACCACAGCCATTCTTTAATGACCCTACCTTAACTTCAATCAAACGGGGGTCATTTACTAAAACTACAGGCAAGACATCTCTTGAAAAGTGATTTCTTTCGTTTCTTTACAATCTCACAATTCTGTTTTTAAATTTCAGCTAGAAGGCCAAAATATGGACAAATTTGGAAACGACATTTCAAATTGGTTCCTCATTGCTTTTTTAAATAATTGTCAAGGTGTTAGAAACATTAAGTAATATTGAAAAGTATTCTTTACACTATAAAACAATGACACATCCCAAAATTATCCTTTTTAAGTTCTTTCATTGGGATGTTTTATTATTGTGGAGATGCTGTTCGTGCCAGGCAATCTTCATCCCAAACCTCTTTAAAGCGAATATGCAATGCTGCCAGTTGAGAAGACACCTCCTCTACATCCTGAGGGCATTCTCCGTCACCTAGAAGAGTTTCGAAAAATAACAAACAGGTACTCAATGAGTGTTATATCTTTTAACACATGTTGATTCTTGTGAGGACATAAATCAAATTTTACTTATTGAGATATTTTCCAAACACCTCAATGTTGTGATGCTTATAAATTTGTTTTTCCGTCAATTTTTCCATCTGTAGTTTAGAAATATGGGAGGTAAGTGAATAGCCTGATGAACAGTGTTGCCATTTAGGCATTTTCCACTAAAATTAGGGGGTTGTTTTTTTCTTTATGGAAATTTTAGAGGCAAATTATTTGGGAGGGTTTTTTTGGGTTTTATTGAGTTTTTAAATGTTAAATTAAAAACCAAACTTTCTATTATGTATTACGAAATAAAAAGTTAAAAATAGTTCCTATGGTTATTGTAGGTATATTTATTCAAATATAACTAAATGTAGTAATAATACTTCTAGGGGTCGATGGCTTGCTTGTGATGGCAAAATTACGTACCATCTATCCGAGGATGAAAGTTTAAAAATGTATGAGTCATAAAACATTCACTTATTTATTTAATGCCCGAAACAAAAATTGACAGCTGACTAGTATATTGTGGGCTCAATTTGATTTGCTACAAGATCCACAAGATCTTGGTTTTAAGTTGTGAATAAAATATAACTTAAATTTTATAAGTTTGGTCAATTTTTAAAAAAAATCACTATCCCTTATTGTAACATACATTTAAAAATATAATTAAAGCATCTTTATATACTTTTAACATGTATTAAATAACGATCTTTATGATAACATCAAGCTTTTAAAATAAATAAAATGAAATAATAATAAAAAAAAAATTTTAACTTAAACTAGGCAGGCTTGGGAGAATTATAGAACTCAAATATCTCCAGTCATTGCACTTTAAATAAGCTGCTTACAGTTCCTGTAACTACAGAAAGCCAACATCTTATCCTGTATAAGATTTTCTTGAATATAATACAAAAAGGGGGAAACATGAGTGTTTAGACAATGTTGCATCAGGGCTGAGGGATCTGCTCCTGTTTGGCCATTTGGCACTGGTCTCTTTGCCAAGATAGCCATGCTCTACTGGCACATTGAGACACACGGAAGGTGAGCTTCAGGTCATAAGCTGCAGCAACTTTCTCGTTTTCTGCTTTTCCCATGCAAGGGTTTTCACAAGCAGGTAAAGTTGCTCAAAACCAGAACCTTTTACAATGCTCTGGTGAGTGGGCAGAGACATGAGAGGGCAAAAAAAACATTCATAATTCTGTCCCTTTTGCTTAGAAACAAAAATGTAATGCTGAAAATGCGGAAGAAGTTATGACTTAAGATTTATTAACAACATTACAATAATGATTATTTTCAAAGCCGGCTCAGTGAGAATTGAAGATATCCCCTGATTTTTTTTAGTTTTCAACTATTTTAGGTGGAAAATCATTGATATTGTTAATGATAAAAGTATGATCAATTTACCAATTTGTTGGTTATAATTAAATTATTATTACTTTGTCTTTGGCTGTGGGTAAAAATTTAGAACTCTTAACTCAAAAACTGAAAATTTAAAATATTTTGGAAATATATGATGTTTTAATTCTTAGTGTAATAGAGTTAAATATATTACAATGTTTTAAGATATATCCAGTTTT